>LR750954.1:0-44053 GCA_902729485.2 Mus minutoides | reverse complement strand
CTGAAAACCCTAATTTCCTTCCATCATAGTTTTTGGCCATGGTCCTAAAACTGTAGACCAGTATAAATAATTTGCCAATATATTTACTGTAGGGATTTGATTGCATAAAATTTCACCTCAGCCAAATGGCTTTTCTGAATCATAACTTAGATTCTATCTTAAAAACCAAGCTGGCATTTTCTGGAAATTCTTAATGACTTTTCTGCTAGGCAAATTGTAAATAAAAGACAGGCTTCCAGATGCTCAGGTATTTAGGCAAATTGCTCCTTTCATAAAGCAATTCAAGTTGTTAAGGAAGTAAAGACAATACTGTATTTAGATTGGCAGGACTTCGGGATTGAAGAAAGTGCTCATAGCCTTCTAGCATATAGTTAGTTGGTAGGAATTAGAGGTGAACTTAGGCAGTCTTGTCATGGTTTATTAAGCATACAGGCGAGGCAAAACTGAAGGAGAGAAAATGATTTATTTCTTGATATTGCTAAATACCAAGTGTACACAATGAATTGCTGCATTTCAGCATTTTATATTTTCCCAATTTGTAATGTTTATACTGCTTAAATGCCTGGAGCTTAGAAGGCTTTAATGTACACGTACCTCCTGGCCTTGACTTGCTCACGGTTATATAACATTCCTGAAAGAGAAGGGGAGCCAAATAATGCAGCTGTCATGAAGCAGCACATAATGCAACTTGGATTATGTAGCTATTAATGCCCATTAACTGAAATATGTGCAGGTTTAACTTTAAACTATTTAATTTTTTCACATATTTTCACAATTGACCTGTTTCAATTGTTATTTTCGCCCCAGCATAAATATCCTAACAATGTCAATTTATTGATCAATTGGCAAGTATATAATTCCTATAAAAAGAGGTGGTTTAGTTTCCTAAAAAATAAAAAAATAAATAAATAAAATTAAAGTTGATTAAAAAATGAGTGACCCAAAAAGCCAAATAGTAAGGAAGGCACAAGGGAGGATGTTTAAATCTTACTCAGAAAGGGAAACAAAATAGATGTGGTGGAGGGAGGGAGCAGTGTACATGAGAAAGGGGCGGGGGGTGAGGGGAAGAGGACAGGGGCATCATGCCTAAGAGCAGGGAATCTGTGGGACTTTCCAGAGACCTGGTATAGGGATGGGGACAGGGAAACCTCAGGGGCTCTATGGGGGAACTCTACCTGAGACTCCCAGCAGTGGGGGATATGAAGCCTGAAGTGGCCAACTCCATTAGCTAGAAAGGACTCCCAGTGGGGAGATAAGAACACAAATCAGTGACAAAATCTTTGACCCAAAGTGCATCCTATCTATAAGATGTGCAGGGACAAAGATATATCAGAGACAGAGGGAATGGCCAAACAATGACTGGTCCAACTTGAGACACATTGCATGGGGAAAAAAAAAAAAAAAAAAACAACTAATCTCTTAACACTATTTTTCTAGTCTTCTTTTCCAACTCCAAGCAACACTACACATACATAAACTTCCCATCCTTCATCAATTAGTTGGTCCATCTTCTATTCATAACACCTGTGTCAGTACAACAAAACGTGATACAACAAAATTGTTCAGCACAGTAGCCCATATCTCTACTATATTGCCAGATACTACCTTTTGAACAACATTGATGTGTTTTTAACAAATGATATAATACTATATCATCAATTTCTTCCCTCCAATTTAGTCTATTCTTCTGACTGTATAACTGCTTGCAACAGCATGATGCCTGCTAAAAAAACAGAAAAAAACAACTGAGTTCAACTCAGCATCCTGTCAGATCTCTCCCAGGCTTTGTGTTCTCTGATTTTTCTAAGGCGAACAAACAAACCCGAGCGTAGGAAGTCACTTAGATGGCTTCTAGGGAAGCTGTCATTTCACTGTTACTTTGTTCTTTACAGAAAGGAGCTGGTGCTAAAAATTGCTTGAAGAAAAGACAGAAATAAAACAGCATCAAGAACAGTTTGATGAATAAAAAAAGGAGAGAAAGATACTGGACCACAGAAAAACTTTTCCACAAATGCTGATGCAGAGTGAAAAAAAAAAAATTCAGGGAACTCTCAAAGATGAATAAAATATACAGATAGGCGGATATTTAGAAATTTCCCATCACTGAGGAGTATTGTGCAGCACTTTTAGCTGCAATGATTCATATATTTGCATTTTGACAGGGTCTATAATCACCGACTAGACAAGCATTTCGATCGGCCAGGAGAGAGACTCAAAACTTGGTTAATTGAGGCAAGATGAACTAGCTTAAATGTGGTTGGTATCAGCACATGGTCTGTAGTCTAGAATAGACTGAAAAAGGGAGAAATAAGGATGAACAGGAACATTTATCTCTGTCTGATTTCTAACTGAATATACAATGTGAGAACCTGCAACAGGCCACTAACGAATTCAATGAGAAATTGTAGCCCCAAGAGCTGAGGAAAATCATCTACTCTCTTAAACTGTTTTTATTATGCATTTTATCTAAGCAATGGGTAAAATAGCCAAAACATTAACATTCAAGCTATGAAAACCTAAAACGTTATGCCTCAAATGTCCTCTATATTCTACTGAGATAATAAAGTAATAAAGGAGTACATGTGTGTGTGTGTGTGTGTGTGTGTGTGTGTGTGTGTGTGTGTGTGTTCCAATTTACTGAATGAAGAGAAAAATTTTAGTTTTCAACAATTATATATACCATTTTTAAAACAAAGTACCACAGCTTATATATAAATGCATGCTCCAGGAAATTCAAAACACTGTATTGCCAAAGATTGTGGGGATATTGTATGTATGATTTCATGTGTTTATATGATAGAGAGGAGTTGCAATACTGCACACAATGACCAACTATGGGAAACTAAACAATTACTCACATAAGTTACTTGTATTTTTTAATTAAATAAAACAGTAGACTGTTGAATAGAATGATGAGTCTCGTGAGTCATTCTTTAGAACACCCAACCAAATTGAAGTAAATCGTGCAGATGCATTTACATCCTAAGGAAAAAAAAAATCTCAAAATTTAATAAGCACACAACTACTAAGTTAAAAAATGCACAGAGGGCATTTTGTGCTTTTATAAAATAAGCATATATACATACATTATTGGATTTGTTGAACAAATATGCCTCTACTAGGTAATTGAAATGACACTACAAACACTGAAGCATGCACAGTATTCTCTGCCGGGCATACTTGAGTACTTGCAGGAGGGAACAGTTCCTTTCACTTATATTTTAGTACCCTTGGCCCCTTTTGAAAGGTAATAAATACATGTAAGTGATAGTGAGAGAGTGACTTATTTATACCTTACTCTTTTCTTTGAAGTCAAAAATATCTGTGTTCTCTTCTCCACATGCCTTCTTTCTGTTCTCCATGTGGTCTGTTCTTAAATGTCTTGGAATCACATAATAAAAACCCTCATAGTTGTGTCTTGACTTTCAACTTGATGATGAAAAGGGGATTAAAATTCTAATGCATGGGCACTTCAATGCATGAGTGTGTGGAATAGTCAATTCAGACCTGGGCCAGCAACTTCCAGAAAAATGTAGCTCCAAGGCAGACAGGAGGAGTCAATGTTAAGTGAATTAGTTTAATTTATGCAAATAAAGGGAATGCATTCATTGGGTATGAATTGGAGAAATAGTAGCAGCATAGAAGCAATTGGGACTATTTAGAGTGTAGCTATAGGTAATGGATTCTGGAAACATTTATACACTCATAAAATTTTGATGCCTTTTCCAAAAAATTTCCTAAATAATAAATACAGCAGATATCACCTATGCTCAGGAGACTAACATAGGTCTGTTTTCATGTGAAGAATGTTTAGGAAAAAGAATGGCCTTGTTCAAAAGTGCATTATGCAAAAAGGACTCTGCAGTGAATTCAATACACATTTAAACACAGGTTGGTTTGATTTATGTATCACAAGAGCTACTACACATGGAATATTTTTTTAAATCCACATAACACTACCAAATGTGTTTTTGCAAATTATTCCATGTGCCTGGCAGATTCTGGGCATGAAAAACAACTTCCCATGTGTTTGGCATACCAGTGCATTTTGTAGTTGTATGATTACAGGAAACAAATGAGTGTTTCCTGTACTATTTTTGGAATGATTATCTGCACTCGCTCCACACACAATACATTCAGATGAAGATAGTAAAAGCATAGATTTGACTTTATTATAGTTAAAACGTCTTTCATGTTTACTACATCTTCTAGAGTAAATATTTGTTTATGCTTTCTCTTTAATCTAGAATTTCAATTTTGATCATTCACTAATCAGAATGTCAAATGTTGGATTCAGCAACTTAATTCCATTTGACCATGTATACATATTTCAAAATACCATGCCTATAATAAATATGAACAAAAAGCTGTTTACCTTTCATTTGTTGACTCTAAACTTTTAGATGATTTTTATTTAATGATAAAAAATTCCTCCCTAGTGAAACAGACATACTTCAGGTAATAGGAAAATCACATTCAGGTACAAAACAGGGATAGGGGACTCTCTAAATGAGACAAGTTATGAACACAATAGCAAGATTGTATCAGGTAAGTGCACAGTGATATTTATTGGCCTGAACAAAAGTTTTGGTAGGCTTGAAAAGGTACTTTCAAGTTTATATTTTTGGTTGAACTAGCCAGGTTTTATTTATGGTAAGAAAATATGTGATATAATCAACTTGAATTGGAGGAAAGTTTTAAATTGGATCATGGTTTTAGTCTATAAGTCATTGATTTGGGCTTGTGACAACCTCTCCCATCATAGGCATGAGCTCAGCATGGATCAGTGCTGCTCAACTCTTGAAGAGTGAGAAGCAGAAAGGAAATGTGCTGGTATCCAATCAAGCCCTCTTAGGTCTCGGTTTTGGTTACCTAAGGCATCTCAGCATTAGGTTCACTTCTTAGAGGTTCCATCATCAGACAATAGGGCAGTAGGCTAGAGACCTAGACTTTGGATGAGAGTCTATTTCCAAATCATTACATATGTGAAATACAGAGGAATTTGAAGTGTAACCCTTTTAGGTGCAGAGAAAGAGAATAGAGAAGAATAGAACCATAAAAATAAACTTCACTACTAGATGTCATGTCAACCATATGTGTAGATTCATCATAACACTAAGCATATTATATATGTGCCCACCACTTGGTAAATAAATGTATGTGTAAGTTAGCATTGGATATATGTAGAATAAATAGTCACATATAAATGAAGTTATTATTCCCAACTATATGACAATATAAAAAAAATTAAGCACTGAAATTACATCATCCCAATGAATCAATAATAGAATTTACTTAGAAGAACAGACTTAAGCTTACATTGTTTTCAGTGTCCAAATACATAACTGCCCATGGAGACAGAAGTACCTTGACTAGTCACTAATATTGCTTGGTTACTGATAATATTCTGATTTCAGTTACAGTTCTCTGCTATTTACACACACACATACACACACAAATTCACTTGAGGTGATCCAAGCAAGATTCACTTATGACTAAATATTACATTTAACCCATTTCATAGGAGTCTGACACTTATTTAATGTTCTACTTTCATTTATAAGGGATGCTCACATTTCCCAATTCCCAGGTTCTCAACAACATTCTGATTCACTACACAAGAAATGAAGTCTAAGAGTCTTTACAAGAGATTTTATACATTGATAGACTGTACAATATTTGCACAAAGCAGAAACATCACATATTTAATGGTTCAGAAAATGTAAAAATAAATGTTACATGTCTAGATTAATAAGAAAAATTAAAATAAATATATTTTCAAAACCCTTTGCAGTGAGAGCTACTTAGCACTCATTCTGAAGACCTGAGCTTTACTGCTAGAACCCACATGGTGACTGTAGAGGACTGAATAATCTAAGCCAGACTCAAGCCTACTCTTGCCCTGGAGTTATATAGTTTCATTACTTCCTGTCTCTACTGAGTCATTCAAAATGTCTGTGTTGTGTCATATAAGATTTTACTGAAGAAATGTAACTCTTTTGGCCTTAAATTTGGATTTATGGGATATTCGTTTGTTTGTTTGTTTTGTTTTTTAGTAGATATCAAAATGGAGTCTTCATTTTGTTTTATTAATAGCTTAGTATAAATTTTATTTTATATCTTTTAAAAAGATTTATTTATTTTATGTATGTGAGTTCACTGCAGCTGTACAGATAGATGTGAGCGTTCATGTGGTCATTGAAGATTGAATTTTTAGGACCCCTGCTCACTCTGGTCAACCCCGCTTGTTCTGGCCCAAATAATTTTATTATTATTATTATTATACGTAAGTACACTGTAGCTGACATCAGACACACCAGAAGACGATGTCAGCTCTCATTATGGGTGGTTGTGAGCCACCACATAGTTGCTGGGATTTGAACTCAGTACCTTCAGAAGAACAGTCAGTGTTCTTACCCACTGAGCCATCTTGCCTTCTTGCCAGCCCTGCATTTATATCTTAATAAAATCATAAAAGAAAGCATGTTAGTTTGCCTGCAATAAAAGACCCAGTGACATAATATTACAATGTAAATTGAAGGGCATGTAAATATTTGTTTCACTTAATCAGCTCCCAAGGATCTGTAATATATTCTTCCAAGTATAGATTAAATAAGTGTATTTAGTGATAGATATTGGATAGGAGGAAGGAATTCAGAAAGTCAAAATAGGGTGAGTATAGACTAAGGTATCAGAAGGATGCAGCAGAATAATGAAGTCACAGAAAAGTAAATAAAGGGAGAGATAAAGTTAAGGCGAGAGTGAACCACCTGGCAAGATCTTATAAAAGAAAAAGTAGAAAGAAAAAAGAAGAAAGGTGAGATAGGAGGAGATGAGGCTGGAGAGGAAAGGAGGGGAGGGGAGAGGAGACAAGAAAAGGGGAGGGGTGTGGAGAGGAGAGGAAGAGAAAGGAGGAAGAAAGGAAGGGGAAGAGTCAGGAGGAGGAGAGGAGGGGGAGAGGAAGGGGAGGAAGGGAAGGAGGAGAGGAGAGAAAAGGATCTTTTTTCTTAGGTATAACTGTCAAAACTGTGCTTTCAGTTAAAGATTCAAATAATTAAAGAAGGAGTGTTGTGAGATGTGATATTTACCTCTGCATTGTTTTCATTTGACACAAACAGGTGGGGAACTCTAAGCAAATCAGAATATCCTTCAAAGGACCAACATGTCAATAGATATAACAGAGCTGTTTAATACTAGCAACATTCTATGTGATAGAGAAAATACTAACTTACAGGTACTGAAGACTATACTTGCCAGTAATTTTTCAACATGTATTCAGCTGTTATGAAGATGGATAGAGAAAGGGGTATAGGCATAAACAAGCTAAAAGATTTAAAAAGAGAGAGAGAGAAGGTGTTAGCATTTCTTCTATGATCTGTCCCACAGATACCTGGCATCAGCCAGGTGTGCCTGACTCACTATAAAAGGGGCTGCTTGCCATTTCTTCACTCTCTTGCTCTCTTGCCCTCGTTACCTTCTGTTCCTTCTCTCCTGATTCCCCTCCCTCCTCTCCTCTCCATGTGCTCATGGTCTCTCTCTCTCTCTCTCTCTCTCTCTCTCTCTCTCTCTCTCTCTCTCTCTCCCCACTCCCTGCCTTTCTGTCTCTACTGTCCCCTCCACTCCCATCCCCATGCTATAAATAAACTCTATTCTATACTATATCCTTCCTGTGGATGCTCCCTCAGCAGGAAGGGAAGCCACCGCATGGACACCCCTTCCCCCACAAAATACCTTGCCTCCACCTAACATATCCATTTCTTCTTTTTCGTTTTTATTAAAACACAACATCCTTGTGTAAATACAGGAGGATTTATGAAGTCAATAGTCTCTTCTGCTTTGTCCCAAAGCAAAAGAAACTTACTTTAGAAGCTATCATCCAATGTGCAGGGAATTCTTCTACAAACAGTTTCCATGTGAGTGAGTTGTGTTCCTCTCTGTACATGACAGCATTATCTCCAAAGGGGAAATTTCAAGATGTCCAAGGAACTTCACCATGAACATTGTTTCTATTGGGAAGAAGACCCTTAGCTCCCTCACGGGTGAAGTTACATGGTGTCACAAATTGAAAGAGAGGCAGAGGGGGCCAATTAGGAGAGGAAGTAAGGCTGTGTATGATGAGAGGACAGAGGGTTAAGGGGGCTATACTCTTTTATTAAAAATTCCTCTAGCAATTTATTCTCATTCTGAGAACAAACCAGAGAAATATGCTCTTGTAATGACTGGATCCTCTATTCAGACACAGGCAACATGGATTTCTTTTAAAGCTTTACTTAAACAGAAGTGTGTTTTAAAAGCTGGCTTCTGAGAATTTCTCACCCTCAGAGTTTTCCTTCTAATTTGCCCTCCTACTTTGCTGCTTAAAGAGTAGTTAACACATCACAGTAAATCCAAGTCTTTTAGAGAACTGAAGGACTTCACTTGTTAATAGGCAAGCAGAGTAAGGTGTTTGGTCTGAGTGGAATGTACAAGCCACATAACCTAAATGAAGCCAGCCAGAGCCATCCCAGACCATAACTTTCACACCACACTGTGTTTTCTTTGGGTTCTTCTAAGTCAAACCTGTAATCTTTGGAAGTGGTTTTGTTTTCTCATGGTCTTAGCTGGGCTTCCTAGAGAGCAGTCCATCTCTTCACAGATGTATGTGAATTCTCACAACAGACCCGTTGTATTGATGCCAGCCAGATCAAGGGTAGAGTCAGGATATTTGTCCACAGGGATCCTGGACTTTCTCAATCTAACACCTTCTATTTTTGGAGAGGGAAGTATATTTTATTTCTGAGTTTTAATGAAGATAATATATTTTCATTCTCTTGTTGACATGAGGCAAATATCCATGTAGATAACAAGGTAGATTTTTTTTCTTTTTCTTTTTTTTTAATTAGATATTTTCTTTATTTACACTTCAAATGCTATCTCAAAAGTTCCCTATACCCTCCCCTCACCCTGCTCCCCTACCTGCCCACTCCCACTTCTTGATCCTGGCATTCCCCTGTACTAGGGCATATAAAGTTTGTAAGACCAAGGGGCCTCTCTTCCCAATGATGGCTGACTAGGCCATCTCCTGCTACATATGCATCTAGAGACACGAGCTCTCGGGGTACTGGTTAGTTCATATTGTTTTTCCACCTAAAGGGTGGTAGACCCCCTTCAGCTACTTAGGTAATTTCTCTAACTCATCCACTGGGGGCCCTTTGCTCCATCCTATAGATGACTATGAGCATCCCCTTCTGTACTTGCCAGACACTGGCATAGCCTCACTCAAGATAGTTATATCAGGGTCCTTTTAGTAAACTCTTCCTGGCATATGCAATAGGGTCTGGGTTTGGGGGCTGATTATGGGATGGATCCCCAATTCTTAAATGTTAAAATGAAAGACCACATGAAGAAAGGCTGTCTTAACTTTCAATTACAATCATGTCAAATTGGCCATGATAAAAATTTTTAACCACAGTGATGGATCTGACTTAGGAATTCAAGTATTCATGACCACAATTTTCCAATCAAACGACTCTCCTGGATGGATAGTTTGCAAAGGAACCAGTGTACAAAACAATGTTTTCTAAACAGCAGAAAATGCACCAATGGAAAACATTATCGGTACCATACCTATTATGGCATGAAAACTGTTATATTTGTACAGAACTTCAGGACTCTTACAACATCACCAGTGCCACCAATCTACATCGTGCTTAGCTTTTACATAACCTCTTGGGTCACAGCTATACTCATTAGCCACCTACCTATGAGGGCTGGGAACCCTAAAGTGTCCTCCATGGGAAAGCAAAGAAGGCAGACATCAAGAACAGTTATGGGCAGTGACCCCATTATGTGGGTTTTTTTCTTCAGAAATATTTAGAACTCTTGCATCTCTGGGTGGGGAAATGCAATAAAAATCCTGGAAGATGTACATGGTCCCCTCAAGGCATCTTTCCCACGGTCTCGATGTCCTGCTCCCTGGCTGGACTTGGTCCAGCACCGTCTCCTTGGCATGGGGCTGCGTGGCTCATGCTACATCTTATTTTCATGACCACACCTTTTGTAGAAACATCATTCCCTTATGCATTCCTCTTAATAACTGATTCTGACTTGTATCTGTTTCCCCTTTTGATTAATCAGAAAATTGTTATTCTATCCACACATTCTAAATTACATTAAATATATTTCTTCAAATAAACCAAAATAATATATATTTTTTAAAATTTTGCCTTCCATAAAACATTGTGCCAACCTGTTTCAAAAATTTGAGGAATGTGGATGGCCTTTAGTGAACATTCATTAGACTCTTCCTTATTTTTATATTTGAGACTTAATTAGCAAAGCAACTGCTCTTCACACATCCATCTTCACTCTGGTCATAGCTACTTAATGAATCCTAAGAAGTTTTACATCATCCCTTATAGTCTCCCTTTTGAGTCCACATGATGATTTATTTCTGTTAACAACAGAATGGTGTTCAGTCTTCAAATTGGCCCTTGTTACTGGAGTTAAGATTATATTTTGTAACCTATCAGCAGTGGCTCACTAAGCTTAAGAGTCAACAAAAGCAACGTCTATTCAAAGGCCAAGAATACAGGAGAGCGATGGGGAGACTTAGTCAATGTGGCCGCATTGGGATGTTGGACATGCAGATATAGTTAGACATCCAGACATATTCCTGCTCTCATCAACTTCTTTACTCTGAGCCTGCCTCTTAGGTCCCCAATATGAGCTGAATGTTTTAGTAAAAGAAAAGCAAGAAGTTGGTAATAACAAGCAACACTACTCTAGCTGTGGTAACATATCGTTGATCCATTAATTATTCATTTTCAGTTTGGAAATTTCTCCGATAACTTTCAATATTTGGACCGAAGAGACAAGCAAGGAAACAAAATCAAACCATGAAATCCTTCATGAAAGTATTAGAATTTATGTATTGACAACTGTAACATCTCCTTTTGTTCCAGAATAGATAATTACCACACTTCTCCCCAATAATGAATGCATAGCTTTATAACAAATCAAATACCTTTGTAAATCTTTCTAAAAACTATCCCCCATAAACATACAGATAATGATGTCATGTGACTGGTCCCCAGGCTTTAGTGACACTGAATATATTTAGAAACAAAATAATTAAGATATTTTAGGTTTCTACTTCTGTCTTCCAAATGGCAATTATGTAAGAAACACAAATTTACATATACCTACACATTCATCAATGTGTTTAGTACAAGGTCCTCTCAAGCATGGTTTAAATACTGGAAGTAAACAAATCAGGCAAAAATTGCTGCCTTAATGGGGCAAGAAGAAAAAAGAAATGCAAAGAAACAAATAAAGTAACTCCATTTTAGAGTATTTTAGCAAGCATATGATAACAATATTTATTGTGAAAATAAGGAAAGCAGATAAAAACATGGGATCCATTTCAGACAAGATCATTGAAATGCCACTGTCTCTAAATGAAAGCTTGAGAAAAGACATAGGGGAGGTTTAGAGAAAGATGGACTCATCTAACAAGGTCTAAGGTTAGGAAAATTATTGGTATGTTTCTAGAGCATCAGAAAATGTAACCTTACTGACCCCAAAGGAGCAAATGAAAAGGAGAGTAGGGAAGGTCAGAGAACTAATTAAGACAAGAATCAGGACACTGTTAAGGACTTTGGTTGTCATATATCCATGGAAACTGGGGCATGGCTTGGGCTAAGTTTGAAAATGTTTATTCTTTCCATTGGTACACTGCATAGAAAGAATGGGTCAAATCCTGACAACCTGGATTGAAACTTCCACTCTTCCCATTGGCATTCTTGTATATCAGAAAAATATGCCCTTCTGTTTTATGGATAGGTAGGGTGAATCTGTGCATTTTGTCATGTTTGCTAAGATATACATCTCAAGGTCATGAAAAAGATATTAATTTAATAAAAGCAAGAGGGATTGAAAAAGTAAAATAAAATTTCAAATAAAGTAGGTATCACAAAAAAACTAGTAATTATTAAATATCACTGATACCTCTCCATCTTTGTGTGCTGTTTTCTGTTATTCTTTTAAATTGCTTCCAAGAGTCTCACTACATAACAAGATCTAAAAATAAGAACATGTTTTCTGTTTGAGGCATATTAAGTTTCAGATCTCATTCATATAGATGGAGAGATGTGAACAGGGACAACGAAATATGGGAGTGAAAATCAAGATAAAAGATGGGAAAAGAGCTTTACGAGTGAGTTCCCTCTCCTTACTGTCAGGCATTTCATTTAAGATTCCTACCTTTGAATCCCGAGTCTCTCACCATCATATCTCTGGAGGGACACCCAACCTCCTATCTCTTGAGGTTGCCTGTTTCCATTTTTTCTGCTGGACCTCAGGACTTCAGTCCTTTTCCCTTTCCCAGTACCAGATCTGGTCCTCCTCTCCCCTGCCCCCACCCATACCCAGTCCACTTTCCTTCCTAGGTCCCTCCCTCCCCACTTGTGATTGCTTTCTTCATCCTCCCAAGTGGGACTGAGGTGTCCTCATTTGGACACTTCAGCTTGTTGACCTTTTTGAGTCATGTGGACTGTATCTTGGGTATTCTGTACTTTTTAAAATATTCGCTTATTAGTGAGTATATACCATCCCTGTCCTTTTCTGTCTGAGTTACCTCACTCAGGGTGATACTTTCTAGTTCCTATCCATTTGCCTGGAAAACTTAGGATATTCTCATTCTTAATAGCTGAGTAGTATTCCATTGTGTAAATGAGCCACATTTTCTGTATCCAGGAGGAAGACAGGACATCAAGTAAGGGACAAGGTTGCCACACCACTGTCACATCTCTGACCCATTATTGTTCCTGTCTGAAAGAATTACAGGGATGGAAATGGAGAGGAGCCTGAGGAAAAGAAGATCCAGGGACATGCCCAAAGTAGGATCCAGCTCAAGAGGAGGTTCCAAGGCCTGACACTATTTCTGAGGCTCTGGAGTGCTCACAGAAAGGGACCTATCATGACTGCCCTCTGAAAGACCCAAGAGCTGAAAGAGTCAGATGCAGATATTTGCACCTAAACAATGGACAGAAACAGCTGACCCCTGTTATTGAATTATGGAAAGCAGAAAGAGACTGAGGAGAAGGGTGATCTTGCAGGAGGACCAGCAGTCTCAATTAATCTGGAACCCTAAGATCTCTCAAACACTGGAACACCAAATATGCAGCATATAACAGCTGATATGAGGTTCCCAACACACATACAGTAGAGGACTTTCTGGTCTGTGTTCATTCAGTGATGATGCACCTAACAATCAAGAGCCTGGAGGGCCCAGGGAGTGTAGAGGTCAGGTGGGGTGGGGGTGGGGACATCCACGTAGAGACAGGGGTATGGGAAGGACATATGGGATGCAGAACAGTATAAGGTTGAATCTGTGGGTGGGGAATAAAACATGGAGTGTAAAAAATAAAAATTAATAAATTAAAAAGACAGGAAAATAGATAAATGTTAGAACTTTCAGGATGTTGATGAGACCTGAAGTCAAGACACCATGAAGTTAGAAAGGAATAGGAAAGAATTCCAAGAACTAAGCTGTAGTCTCATTTTAAGAGACATATATGATGAGAAGAATCAATCGGGGAACTGAAATATTAATGATAATAGTGGTAAGAAATGGAAGAGGAAAGGCACAGGAGAAATGTCCTGGAAGCCAAGTATGAAATTAGATAACAAGACGTTATCATCAGATATGTCAAGTGCTTTGATAGATCAAGTGGGAGCTAAGGACTGATGACTAACCACAGCATAAAAAATGGATTTTATAGATGGCCTTGATAAACAGGTATTAGCAAATATGTCTTTGGAATATAGGGAGAGGGGAATCATGATTCATGTTTTTAACTTTATCTGAGAGACATTCTTGATAGAAGCAAACACATATGGTGTTGGTTTTATCTTCTAACACATTAATAATTATTGTTTAGAAAAGAGATGGTACTTGTTGAACAACCCATAGTGAACAAGCAGAGAAATAATGGATCAAGGAGGCATTTCTGGAAAATGACCAAGAAATGTGATAAAGGATGAAGGTTTTCCTATGTACATCACATCATTGAGAGAGGTGACTCAACCTAAACTAGAAGGCATTTCATTTGTGCAATGAAGAATGTAGAGAGACACCCTAACCACACTTATGTCTCTTTCTTGGTCATATCTCAAAATTATTGGGGAATTTTTATATAAAAACCAGGTAGGTCAGATCAATTTGACCATTAAAACCTTCAGTTTGAGTTCATAGAAGGATCCTAAGAAAAATTAGAGTGTATGACACTTTAAAAAATTAGTTTTGTGTAAATTTGAGAAGAAAAATAGGATACAGTTTTAAAATACCTATCTGGTAAAATGGTTTTATTTTTAGTTTTCAGACTTAAAAATTCCTTTGTATTATATAGGAAAAGACATATCAAGAGAAATAAGTCATTCAAAAATTACTTTACACATTTCTCCTAAACAGTGGAAGAGAATATCTATAGAAGTACTTGTAAAAACACCATTGGAAAACTATTCAAGTACTCTCAAATGGGTGAACAATGTCCTCTGTGTTTTTAAATGTATACATCAAAATAGAAAATGAAGACAACACAAATCCACGTAAAAATCATGGTACTAGTTGCCCAGGATGGGATGGTAGCTAGAAGCAGAGTGTGACATGACACTGCATATAATCTTCTGTTTCTGGATATAGATTTCATCAATAAATCTAATCTTTCAGAATTGCTTAATAAGATTTATGTATCAGGAACTTTCTGTGAATCAACATTTTTTAAGATGTTGTAGCAGAATATAGCTTTGTCTCATTATCAGTCCTGGTACTACTTAGCCCATTGTGGTTTGTCTATGAATTTTCACATTGACTCTTATGTGTTAGCTATATGTCAAACAGAGGAACAAAAGGCATGGGACAGAAATGTTCAAAGATTACTTAGTCTGTCCTCAAGGAAAAAATTTTCCTTTATTTGCACTTATTATAATAATATACTGATCTTTTCAGGAATTTCTTTGCTTTCTCTAAGTTTAATTACTTCTTTTCATGGTAAAGTATTTATTTAGTTATATTCTATCTTAAGAGTTGTTCACACATGTTCTTTCAAAAAATAAAGATATTTTAATAACTTAAGCCTGAAATGGATTCCTGAATATTCATTTGAATCTCCAATATAGACTGGAAGATAGGGTTAGTTTGTTCCAGTCACTCAAGTTTATTCCAAGTAGCTAGAGATTCTCCCATGCATCAGGTTTTCAGCATCT
The DNA here is from genome assembly GCA_902729485.2 of Mus minutoides. Classification (NCBI taxonomy): domain Eukaryota; kingdom Metazoa; phylum Chordata; class Mammalia; order Rodentia; family Muridae; genus Mus; species Mus minutoides. The sequence goes on along the minus strand of LR750954.1, from coordinate 28,807 downwards.
GCACTCTGTCCTCTAAATGTGGATGACAAACTAAAGAAAGTCTATTCTAGAATTTCACTCAATTTTTAGAATCTAATTTGAAAATTAAGCATGTCATTAAATCTGCATTTTATGTTCTATAGAATTGAGTCACATAAAAAGTTTCTGTGAAAAGTACAGAAGTAAAGGCAGTGAAAAAATACAATGACTAATTTTAAATAAGAAACCAATAATAAAATTCCTAGGATCCATTGTTTATTTTTATTGAGATTTATAAGCTTATTATCACAACCCAAGTAAGACAAATTCAACTATCTCAGGCAATCTTAAAATAAAAGTATATGAATCATTTGAGTACTTTACCAAATTTTCATCACTGAAGGCAAAAATCTCTCAATACCCAGAATTTGTTCTCAAGGCTTTATATACTTTAAAGTTGCCAATATTGTCTGTAAATTTATGCAACCCAATTATACTCATTAAAATATCATTATAAAATTTCAGCTACATTTTTCTGTGCTCTATCTTAGAAGGAAAGTTAGTTCCTTTTTACTAATTTGTTCATTATGTAGCTCCTCTTCTTCATTATAATATAATCCATAAACTCCATAGATAAAAATATACTTGAATAAATGAGGCAGAATAAAATTAGAGTAACTAAACAGGAAGTACTGAGGGATTTTATACACAGGTCAGTAAAAAGAAGAGAAGCCAAGATATAGTGGTTGGGAGAAAATAACCATACAGGACTTAAGTTCACAAAGGAAAGGATTGAAGGAGGATATATTTTTCAAAAAAAAAAAAAAAAAAAAAAAAAAAAAAAGTCTCAAGAAGGAAAGAAAATCAACCTAAAAGAAATGCATGCTTGAGAGCTTGTTTGGAGGTTCTAGCAGGGGAGTTCAGCTACTCCTATACCCTTGACCCAAGACCGGTCCTCCTCTATTCGGGGAAGGTCATCCTCTTCAACCGAGCGGAGCGCGCAGCTTCTGGAGGGACACACATGGAGCGGTGAGGGAGGAAGGGGACACCCGCCTAGCCAGCCAGATCAGCCAAATCAACCCTGGCGATCAATGGGGTGACAGATGTCGCAGCCAGATCGCCCTCAAGATCAAAAATTCAGGTGACAACAGTTGCTGGCGTGGATGTGGAGAAAGGGGAACACTCCTCCATTGTTGGTGGGAATGCAAGCTGGTTCAAACACTCTGGAAATCAGTCTGGAGGTTCCTCAGAAAATTGGACATAGTTTTACCGGAAGATCCTGCAATACCTCTACTGGGCATATATCCAGAAGATATTCCATCTGGTAACAAGGACACATGTTCCACTATGTTCATAGCAGCCTTATTCATAATAGCCAGAAACTGGAAAGAACCCAGATGTCCCTCAACAGAGGAATGGATACAAAAAATTTGGTATATTTATACAATGGAATACTACTCGGCTATTAAAAACAATAAATATATGAAATTCCTAGGCAAATGGATGTATCTGGAGGCCATCATCCTGAGTGAAGTAACTCACTCACAAAAGAACTCACATAACATGTACTCACTGATATGTGGATATTAGCCCAGAAACCTAGACTACCCAAGATACAATTTACTAAACACATGATACTCAAGAAGATTTTCTGGTGTCCACCTTCTTGACTTCTTTATATATATTGGATATCAGTCCCCTATCTGATTTAGGATTGGTAAAGATGCTTTCCTAATCTGTTAGTGGCCCTTTTGTCCTGTGGACAGTACCTTTTGTCTTACAGAAGCTTTGCAACTTTATGAGGTCCCATTTGTCAATTCTTGATCTTACAGCACAAGCCTTTGCTCTTTTGTTCAGGAATTTTTCCCCAGTGCCCATATCATCGAGGCTTTTCCCTACTTTCTCCTCTATTAGTTTCAGTGTCTTTGGTTTTATGTGGAGGTCCTTCAACCACTTAGACTTGACCTTAGTGCAAGGAGATAAGAATGGATCAATTCCCAGTCTTCTACATGATAGCTGCCAGTTGTGCCAGCACCATTTGTTGAAAAGGCTGTCTTTTTTCCACTGGATAGTTTTAGCTCCCTTGTCAAAGATCAGGTGAGCATAGGTGTGTGGATTCATTTCTNGCTGCCAGTTGTGCCAGCACCATTTGTTGAAAAGGCTGTCTTTTTTCCACTGGATAGTTTTAGCTCCCTTGTCAAAGATCAGGTGACCATAGGTGTGTGGATTCATTTCTGGGTCTTCGATCCTATTCCATTGATCTACCTGTCTGTTGCTGTACCAGTACCATGCAGTTTTTGTTACGATTGCTCTGTAGTACAGCCTAGGAGAGTGCACAGCCCTTGTGGCCCGATACCAGATGCCAGAGCTGGTGCTGGGAGGGCAGGACCAGACTGGAAGGGAGCCACTGTTCTGCCCTGTGCCACTATCCATCTCCCAGCTGGTGTCTCAGGTTCCACGAGATTGGGCTAGAACAGAGGCTGTATCCCCCTGCTCACTTGAGGTCCCCAGATAGCTTGGAGGGTCCTGAAGGAGCCTAAGAGAGTGCACATTGCCTGAGGCCCGAGCCCTGAGCTCCTGATGTGATCTTAAAGTCCTGGGAGTTGCTGGGCTCAGAGGAAAGATGGTGGGGGTGGGGGGTGCTCTGGCTGGGAGAGGCCCAGCCTCTGGTGGGGCGGAGTTCTCCGATCCAGCCCCTGTGGGCAACTGCTGACCCACTGCTCCCAATACCACCTCTGCACTGCACTCATGCTTAACTCAGATGCGATCTTAAAGTCCTGGGGTGTTTGAAGTGCAGGATAGGCCCTAGCTCTGTCCACTGGGCTCAGGTGAAAGATGGCGGGCTATTGTTTCTTTTATACTACTTTCATCTATATATAATTCAGGTTATCTGAATTATCAGAAATAATTGCAGAATTACAGAGAATATATTGTGCAAATCAATAATCTATTATTTATTTATTTTCAATTCATCTGTAATTATTTCCTGTTATATTTAATGTGTATAGTGGTATATGTGAGTGGGTACTAGTGTGTACAGGTGTGCATGCATCTATGTAGACATGTGTGTGTTTGGAAGCCATAGGTCAAGCTCAATAAATCTTACTCAAGAGCTGATTTCCTTATTTTCTGAGGTAATGTCTCAGACTAGGATCTGTAGCTTATTGGTAAAGTTATGTGGGAAAGTTATTCCCAGAGATAGCTGGGTCTTCATCTATCCAGAGTTGAGATTACAGCAGGAGTCAGAATGCATTAATTTATGTACTTTCTGGGGATCAAACTCAGCTCCTCATATTTGGAGGGCACACCTTTTGACCAGCTGAGCTGTCTCCTAAGCCTCACCTCCCTCTCATCTTATAAATCCTCAGAATTTAAATCCTTTTTCCTGTCTAGCTGACTTTTGCTGTAAACATGCTCTTATAGTGCAGAGTAGAGAATATCTAACAACAGATTCAGTGAAAGGATTTCAGTTTATTCTGATTTGAGAAATGTAATTATCTCTCTCCCTCTCTTGGAGATTTGTATATTGTACCCATAATGCAGTGTAACACGTTGCATTTTAAAATTGTCTTGACCTACAGATGTGCTATTATTTTTCCTCAGGGCTATTTGCAAGTACATGATGGGCAAAATGAGAAAGCTTTGAGATTATTGCTTCAGCCACGTCTAACTCAAGGCATAAATGTTAAGGAAGGCAGATGCCACTGTTCCCATCTGCTGCTGCTTCTTCTTCTTCTTCTTCTTCTTCTTCTTCTTCTTCTTCTTCTTCTTCTTCTTCTTTCTTATTTGAAATCTATCACTGATGTAATGACATTGATACAATCTCTGGGCTGCTTGTCTACCATGACTTACACATTTTAAATTCAAACTCACTTCTCTTTTTGTATCTCATATTTCTTAAATCAGTGGACTGGTAAGCACGGAGACCTGTACCATGAAATGATCAAGTAGTCCTTTCCTCATAAATGTCTCCGAAGACAGAGCAAAGAAAGAAAACCAAAACCAATTGAATAAGCAGAAACAACAAAAATCGACTACTGTGACATTACTGCAGAGACCTTCCTGGGTATTTATAAACAGCACATTACACATTGCGGTGTGCTTAGAATGAGAAAATCACTTTAAGTGGGTTTTGATTAATGAGACACTCTAGAGGTTAATTGAACTAAAATTTGACCTGGCTTTTCTTCTAAAGGGTAATTATAAAGTTTGTATAACTCAATCTATTGCTTTATAAACATTACCACTTCAGAACTCCTGTTCTGTCACAATTGTTTCTACATAGCATTGTATTTTTCTTGTGTTTACTCTGTGATGGGGAAATTTCATCCAAAATCAACAGCCCAGAAACAAGGCATAAGGAAAAAATTAAAATGAATAAAAGGACTTTTCTCTGATAGGCAGATCTCTTAAAGTAGTGAGTTGTACCTCAATACCTGTGTAATTTATTAGCCTGGGAGCCAAACGTATCTGAAACTTTGATAAATGAAGTAGCCCACTTATTTTGAGATACACAGAACTCGCACATTCACTGAACACATTTCAGTGAGAGAAGAAATAATTTTATACTTTAAAAAACATTAAGTTAAACTATTGTTGTTTCTGTTATATGTGAATATAAGAGCTCTTGTTTTGGATTTCTTTGCCTTCTAAAATCCATGCAAGAAGTCTCCCCTTTCATTTTGCCTTCTGCCTTTAAAGCAGGATATGGCTACTTCTTCTTGTGCTGCTAAAACACTGTGATCGGTCATTGTAAGCAAAATAAACCTACAAATTTTTGTTGAATTTTTATGAAGACATGCTTTTTCATAATATATGTTGATTTACTTAAGGATGTTGTCATATTCCATTTGTTTTTATGCTCTAGTTGATTGATCTGGTCACAATATCTTTTAGATGACTTAATTACTTAATAATATTAGGATTTATCATATGATAGATCTGTGTAAATTGCTGTTATATGCATCATTTCTTAATAGACAGCAAAGCTTCTTAAAATATATAAAATTATCACTATTGTTTATAGTGTGTAATAAGTAAAGAAGCAGCAGAGGCCTGGCAAACTCTTACTTTGGACTCAAATATGTCCAAAGACCTACCAGTCTGTCAAGAAGTGGGAAAGAAAATTTCAAATGCTGCTGACTATAAAGGATGGAATGGGAAGATGCTCCTGATAACAGAAAATGATTGTCTGTCATAGTTTTATAGAGTTTAACATGATCCCATAGAATGTGTGATTAAAACCTAACTTTCCAAGCAGACTATGTGTGGGGGAGTGTGTAAGAAAAGCAGTAAGAAAAGTAGAGTAGCATAACATTGACCTATGCAGACAGGTACTCTAGTATAACCACACCACTAGCATTCCCTGTGGGCTTTGGGGCTGGCATGCAGGAAACACAGCTGTTTAAATGGCTCAAGGCAAGTCATTAAAATCCCAGACTCAATTTCTTGCAATTTGGTAAAATTTAAGATTTTGGGGGAACTAATATATGAAATACTTCCTAGCCATACCATTCAAAAAACCACGAGTTTCCACACAAATTAAAAATGCCATAATCCTGGAGACATTATATAGACTCATTAACATTTAGTACCTTTATTGTGGAAATGTATCAAATAAGGTTACAGTATAAATTAAGTCAAGGAATCTAAAACAATAATGAGAATTGTACCTGCCACACGAACCACTTAATAAACACACAAGGATTTGCAAATAAACAATATACATTCTCAAGATTATTTATGGCCTCAAAGAAAATCTACCATAGTTTTCTCTTAGGCATGATCAAATTAGAGGTAAGCTGAAGTAATTCTTGTTGAATGTAGTTATCTGCCATGTTCTTATAGATTTGTTGCATAATTTTTCATCGTTGTCTCCCTATAGAGGAGTTTGTTTTCATGTTGTCTTCAGAGTGAACCTGGCTTGAATATTAGCATGATTAATACTGTATTGACACATTGTGTATTTCCCTTAGAGTTGCCTATATTTGCTGCAGTGCTCTAATGAATGGATGGTTTACTAATAAACTCCCCTTATCCTTTTATCAAGGATCAGCTCTTCAGTTTCTCTGCTCTGTTCATGAAACTTATCACTCAGGCTAGAAAATCATATGGCACTTATGACTGCAAACATGTTCAAAGTTGGAATCGGTTCACTCCCCTAAAGACCTATTAACACGTAGTATGGTATATTTGATAATTATGACAATTATGAAATTTATGACAATAACAAAACATAGACACTGATAAAAACTGCAACAAGGTGAAAACTTTGTAGAAATTTTGGTCTTTTCCAAATTTGTAAAGATCCAGTAGAAGTTAATTTTGTCTGGCATTAGATAGAAGCAAGATGCATAATGATGATAGCAATGGAACTAGAAAAGAAAACTCTTGAGGAAAGAGGAGTATTTTGGGGAAAGTCTGTCTCAGGTCTTCTAGCAACTAACCCTTCCCTTTCTTTCTGCTTTACTGTAATGAGAATGGCCTTCTTATGAACACAGAGGAAACATGTCTATTTTCTTTTACAACAAAGGCTTTTGTCAAATGTTTTCAAATGAGCCCTATACTTTTCAGCCTTAAGTGCTTGCTATACTTAAAAAAAATACTCATAATCTCAAAAAATATTCTTTCCTCCTTTATCTTAAAAAGAGAAAATATTATTTAGGGGAAGATTCAAGAAAATGCATATTTGAAAATAAATCCAAATTAAATAGATGCAGACACACAAAGACACATGCCATGTGTGTGTGTGGGGGGGTGTGCATGTGTGTATGTGTGTATATTATAATAATATATAAATTCTTGAGTTTTAGGTTTTCATTTCTGTATTTTGTTTAATTAAGCAGTCATCAAGTGGATAGTATCCCACCCTGCCTCCTTAGACAACTTCAAAACATTTCTCCAGTGAAAGGAATAGAATAGTGCTCTGTTGGCTATGCCGTCAGTGAACTTTGTTTTTATAGTGCAATATTAACAACAGAACAAAGCAGATGGAACTTTGGTATAGGAATTTTGTGATTAAAAGAGGTGACCAACTGACAATGTCACTTCTTTCCCATAACCTTGCCATCCTTGGGTGCCATTTGCTCTGGCTGAGGCCTGCCTATCCTTTTCACAGTGACACCAGTGTTTGACACATCCAGGGGAGAGGAAACTATAATCTGAGCCAAGATGTTAATTATAATGAACATGAAAGGATGCTAAAATTGGCTTGAAAACAAAAGTAAGTGACTGTTCTTTTAAAAATCAGTTCTAGCATTTGATCTTAATCTTCTCTGGTGATTATGAGAACACTGAAAAATAACACTGCATAAAGAATTAGTAATCATGCCTAAGAAGGTTTTGGCCAAATATAATAAGATTGTTTAAAGTCAAGAAATTATACCTCTTCCTCATCTTCTTAACCCTTGATTTACCAAGTATTTCCATTATTTAATTATTTGTCACACTCATGGTAATAAATATCCTTTGTTTTTAGGGTAGGGATAGTCTGATTTTAGTCACACACATATGAAACTTAACATCCAGGAGATTGTTACCTGCTAACTCTATATTATTTGTTGCTTTTGGTTTGTTTGTGGTATACTTCCAATTAAACCAAGGGCCTTTAACTTGCTAGGAAAGCATTATTCAGCATTTTCTAGGACTTGTTCTTTCTCAAAGTTTTCATAATATATCTCCTCTTCTCAAGATGCTTTAATGGGGAAAGAACAATGGATTTTATTAATCGTTCACAATTTAACAAACTGACTTCCACTTGAGCGTATTTTGTGGGGCTTTCTCTCTAACCATCAGAAGTTGGTTTAGCTTCCATATTTTATTCTCCCATGTTGAGATTTTAATCGGTCATTGTGAATATTCAAGTCTAGAAAACTCTTCTCTGCCATGGAAAAGGATCCAGTACTGACTGCTTACATTGTCAAACATATCCTACACGCTGTTAAATGACCACAATGCTTATGACAGTGATAAGACAACTGTAGGAATCAATATCAAACGTGCTTAGAGAGTAGTTTCCCTTAAAGACTTATGGAAAGTTTAACTCTTATGAGGAATCTGAGATCTTAATCCTCTAGTTGTAGAGATAAGGGTTTGCAGTAGAAATAGCAGCCCGAAGGAGACAGTAAATTTTGGATTTTGCTAGATGAATCCCAAGCCTTCTGTACTCTCTGATGCCCCAAAGAAACTGTCTCTTTTGTTCAAATTCCCTAAACATTATTCTTGGATAAATCTGGGCAATTTTCCAGTTCATGAATATTCCCCTCAAGCAAGGTCTGATACTTATAAATGCATTCCTGTATACCAGGCTCTCTGTTTTGGCAAAAGCCCCAGAATCAGTAGATATGTATTCAGGAAATCAAGTTCTCAATCTGGGAAGGTCAATCCCAGATGAACTGCAAAGTCACTTTTCAGTCCTGCTGGGTTGTTCCAATTTGAGCAGCAACGGAAAGCACACGCATCGGCAATGCTGCTATTAAGATGAGTTGGGCTCCTTTAGCAGCTACAGTACACCTAGGAAGCTGACTCAAAAGAGCAAAACACCAGAGAAGCTGGAAAACAAGTGTTCACACCTGCTAACAGCTGTGCGGGTTTGCTGCACCAGGTGTGCTATGTAAACTCAGCAGAGGGCCACATTTATCACATATTAAAAGATATCAAAATTCATGGTGCAGACTATCCTTCTGGCAATTGTCACAAACAGAGCTGGATGCTATTTGTCAGGGCCCTTCAAGTAAGCAGATTCATAAGCACAGCGTTCATTAGAGATGAGATATAAAAGGACCTTGCAAAAATTCAGCACACTGAAAAATAAAGAAAACAACCCAAGCGCAGCCCTGGACACCTTTCTCAATCAAAGCAGAGCACTTTAATTATTTTTTTCAATTTCATTTTATTTTTTTAAAGATTTTTTAATTAGATTTTTTTTTATTTACATTTCAAATGTTATCACCTTTTCTGGTTTCCTCTCTGAAAACCCATTCCTCCCTCCCGACTCCCCCTGCTCACCAACCCACCTACTCCTGCTTCCTGGCCCTGGCATTCCCCTACACTGGGGCATAGAACCTTCACAGGACCAAGGGCCTCTCCTCCCATTGATGACCAACTAAGGCATCCTCTGCTACCTATGCAGCTGGAGCCATGAGTCCCACAATGTGTACTCTTCGGTTGGTGGTTTCGCATGGCAATTTGTATATTATATACTTGGTTTAATGATTAGAAACTCTGGTCTGGAGTTTAAAGAGGTTGTCAGGTACTAACTTTGATTGAAAATGTTCCCACTGCTGCACAACATGCTTAACACACTGAGTACACCATCAGTGTATTGGAGCCACTTGAACCATGAAGCAGACATCAGAAATTGGAACATTGTTTATGTGTCATCTTCTGTCTCACCTACTCACCCTCTACTTTTCTGGAGAATCTTATTGAAGTCAATTTTAAGCATCTACACTGTTACTTCTACTGCTATTTTTTTTTTTTTTTCTTAAGAGTACTCATTACTCTATGGAAAGTTATTTCTCTTCTTTACTGTTTAATATACTGTTTCTAATTTGTTCCTTATGAGATTACTACTTCTTACCTTGTTTCCTGCAGAGCAGAGGCTGACTGTCTTTTGGATGGAGGTATTCACATCATTTAGTAATGGAATAGCCCCTGCGCAAATTAAATAATTATGCATCTACAGTGAATGAAATAATGGAAATAAAACCTCCCTTAGATTGAACTGGGGAGATAGTTTCATGAAAAAATTGTCTGATACACAAACACGAAGACTTGTGCTTGGATACTTAATCCCAATGTATGACTCTATGCATCCATAAGACCAGTGGCAGGAAATAGGAAAAGTTGGTGGTGGGCTGAGTAAAAGTTTTCTGGAGTTGGCTAGCCAGCTGGTCTAGCTACTTCATGAGTCCCCATTCACTGAAAGACCAAGACTCACAGAATAACGTTAAAATGATTAAGAAATATATGCAATATTCAATCCTTGCTTTCATGCCTGCACTTCTAAAACCATGGACCCACAGGTGAAACAACACAGTCCACACATCTGCACACTTTTTATATTTTTAAATTTAATTAGTGAAATAGTTAATTTGGTCTGGGGATTGAATCTAGACATTTGCCCAAGTGCTTTATCAACAAAATACATATAGCTTCATGAACCTCCTTTTGACACATCGTGATATTCACAGAGATATGACACAGAAAAAGCTTCGAGTTTTACACTTATGTTATACCATTTCCATTCTGTTTCTCTGGATGTTTTTATGTATATTTATGAGTGAATCTGTATGACTGTATATTACCTACTCTTTGTTTTGTTTTTGAAGCATCTCTCCTGGATACCGAACTCAATGTCTTCTGGAAGAACAACAAACACTCTTATCAAAAGGAACTCTCTTGAGCTCCAACTAGGTAGCTCTTCAAAAGAGAATTGTGTAACCAATATTTATGGCAGTAGACTCTAATGTCTGGGAGGCCTCTATGGGAATCATTTTAGTACTAAGCCAACAAGATGCAATGTGTCCCTTGAATGGGATATTTTACTTGATTGCATATGTTTGGGGGCACTGTTACCACTAATATTTGGTGACTCTATTTAAATTCCTATTATATATATATATATATATATATATATATATATATATATATTCCTATTATATATTTTTTCAGGAAATGTAAACAGCAACAGATATTCTGTAGTAAGATGAGGATTCATTTACATATATGTCCAATTGTTATATAGCTTGATCTTAAATAATATCAATTTTCTCAGCCATTTATATTTCATCTTTTACAAACTTTCTGTTAGTATTATGTATCATTTTCAATTTGAGTTATTTTATTATTGTTACATATTTTAGTTGTTCATATATTGTATATAATAGCTCTCTTTCACATATTTAATTGGTGAAGATTTTTCTTTTTTGTAGATTACAACTATACTCAAATAATAACACATTAAGGCTTGTGTTGCTGAAGACACCATGGTTTTATGTGTTTGAATGTTTAAAACTTGAGCTAGCACACATCTAGAAACTTTATTGGCACTGAGTAGCCTTCGTTGTGCTGGAAGATACTTTACATGCTGCCAGAGGAGAAAAGTAGTCATTAATATAACTACAAACTCAGCAACATGCATTAGAAAACTGGCTGCACAATATGGTGTTTCAATAGTTACAAAGACAACCACCTAGTTTTTTTTCAATGAAATTTATGGTTCACTCTCTAAGATTGGAGCAATACCTAACACATCTAAGGGGTTAAGAGCATGAGACTAGATAGGTCATGAGTCCAATGAGGACTGATACCTAAAGACATATTGTTATACCCATGTAATACATGGATTCCAATAAGAAGCATCAGAAAAGCTTCTTGTCATAATAGATGGTAACAAACATAGAAACTCACAATGGACAATGCCCAGTTAGTGAGAATTTTGAAATAGTTAGCCCTAAATAGTGTGAATTTATCAAACCTCTTTCTCAAGGCTCAGGGCTCTATGAGGAAGAGGAAATAAAAAAGATCCTTAGGAACACAAGTCTTAAGGATTCCCCAAAATAAATGTATTCCAGTTACATCAGGACTGATAAAAAATATGAAATCCCAGACATTATCTCTGCACAAAGATGAGGAAGTGATCACAAAATTATACTGTTAATTTAAACAAACAGACAGACAGACAGACAGACAAGTAAACAAACCCTATTTGTAGTTGATACCGGCTGGTTTGTAAAGAAATCAAAATTTTCCTCCAGTGGAGTGTCATCATCTCTATCAACCACACTTTAAAACAAACCTTTGGCCAGTATCAATTCAACAACAAAAAAACAGACTGCATGTTTCTGGTGTGTGTGTGTGTGGGGGGGGTGTATAAGGATGTAATTGTGCATGCATGTATGAGTATGTAGGGAGTATTGGTTTGCCTTGATATTTTTTCTCATCATCTCATCGATTTCTTTCTTTGAGTGTTTCTTTTAACCTTTACTTTTGCTTTGAATTTCTTTTGAAAGATGGAGACAAGGAGGGAAAAGAAAATTGGGTGAGATGGGAGATGGAAAGGCCATGGAAGTGGCTGCTGAGGAAATAGTATGATGAACTTAATGTGTTTAATTTGGAATAAAGTAAAATTTAAAAGAGAAAATTTTGAAATATTTCTCTTTCATTTATTATGTTGCTTTTATATATGATTTCTCTTTAGTCCTAGACAGCTTGGAACTTGATTGTTTAGCCAAGTCTAGCCTCAAATTTTGGACATCCTCAAGTCTTAGCTTCCTTTTTAGGATTATAATAGTGAGACGCTGCACCAAGCTTTGTTTGTAGTATACAAAAGAGTTTATTCAGAGCATGGGGAGGGGTGTTAAGAGGGTAGTGCAGGCAGAGAAAGAGAGAGAGAGAGAGAGAGAGAGAGAGAGAGAGAGAGAGAGAGAGAGAGAGAGAAGTATGACCAGCCATGTCCATGTGGAGGCCATGACCATATGGAGGGAGAGAGAAAGGGAGTGAGGAGAGATGGAGAGAAAGGGAGCAAGAGGCAGAGAGAGGCAAGAGGAAGAGAGTAGGGCTGCACCAAGATTTTTAATAAAAATTTTATGTAAACTTCCAGAATTTGTTTAAGCTTTTAATCTCTGTATGTTGATTCCCAATATCCAATTTAATGTTAATTAATTATACCCACTGCATTTTCTTTAAATCCTAAACATACTCTAACTCATAAAACATATGCTAAATACCAGACTAATTATTAACTTAAGGCCACCACCATCTTTCTTTACACTGCGTGTGTTTTCAGACGTGAGTATTTCCTATTGTATAACCAATTCAGATGCTTGTCTCTGAAGAAAACCATTTCTCTTGTTTTCAGCATTCCTTAGCTGGCTGTAGTACTTTGAGTATGGTTGAGGACTGTGGATTTTCCCCAGTACACTTTGGCATATCTATTATTATTGTCCTTGCTCAGCTCAAATTTAGGAGGCAGTCATGAAGGTGATACTTCTGCGTGTATCTTCTGACATTTCTAGGATAGACAGACTTACTTTAACCACTCCCTTTCTTTGGCAAAATTCTCAGAGCCTTAGGTATAGGAGTTGTTTTGTAGAATTTTTTGAAAGCACTTGTTTGAAAGGAAACAATTTAAGATGTGTGGTCAATATGAACCTTGCTATAAGCATTAGGCTTTCACTACAGTGTATCAATTCTTGAGCAATACAAAGCCCTCTGTGTGGGGAAATGCTCTGATCATAAATAAATTCCCTTCATATAACTCCTCTCAATTGAGAACTAATTTTGCTTTGTACTTCCATTTAAATCTCTCAAAATAATTGCATTTTTGGAGCCAGATAAAAAGTAAATGATGTAAATAAACTTTCTAGAATTGAAATTTGCCATAGGAAAGCGGGCAATATAGTGATTGGAGAATTTTCTAGTATCATTTTACTTCTTGTAAAATATATAAATCACATCAGACGTGTTGGTGCACGCCTTTAATCCCAGCACTTGGGAGGCAGAGGCAGGCAGATATCTGAGTTCAATGCCAGCCTGGTACACATAGTGAGTCCCAGGACAGCCAAGGCTAAACAGAGAAACCCTGTCTCGAAAAACAAACAAAACAAAACAAAACAAAACAAAACAAAACAACAAAAACATATAAATGACTAACCTATTTCATGAGGATCTTGACTCCTTGTGTATCTTTGTTTCTTTGAGGAGTCTTGCAACCAGACCTGATCAAGCTAATATTAAATACTAAAATCATGATACAGATTTTTAATTCATAGTGGATATAGCACTCATTCATACCTTCCTACCTAAAACTTCCTATTTTTGCCGGCCATTCCTTCAAATTCTTTTACTTAAATTTATTATGAGTGTCACATTATATCCCTCCAATTAATGACAAGGAGGTTTGTAAAATACTTTAAATTTTCAATTATGTGAAGATTATTCTTTACCTTTCTCATTACTCTAAAATTAGAAATCAGAAATTAAGTAAATTAAACATTCTAAATTCCATATTCTGGTTTATGCTGTTGATGTGATGATCCCCCAGGCTCATTACCAATCTAACAGTGGTTGTTGTCAATCATCAAATAAAATAGTATAGCAATGTCCTGGGGTGATTTATTTCTAAGAAACAGTTCACATAGGAAACAATAATTTGCAGGTACTATGCACAGGAAACAATGTTAAACTCTATATATTTCTAGGGATCATATTTGAAACTTAAATAAACAGTGTTCCTTATGTGTAAAATATGTTAGTGGATAGCAATTGGGGAAATTAAGGGAACTAGCATCCCTTGATTGGCATGTGAGTATGACAATATATTATCTGAAGATTGAAAAAGTCACAATTTAGTAAAACTTTAATGACAAGTTGGTAAGAGATTATAGAAAACTTCAGGGGAAGAAAATAAAACAAGTTGATGCAGTGTCACTAAAACTCACTGTACAATAAATACTACCATGTGTCATGTGCTAATTGATCACCCTGGTATCAATAGGTACAATCTGGTAATGGCACATATGGGAGAAAAACAAAAGAGGTAAGCTTTAAAGTATTTGAGAAAAGTAAACATACATTACTTTTTCTGTATGCATTTCTGTATGTATAAATATGTATTTCCTTCACACTTTTATTTCAAGATAGGGCTGGCTGACCATTTGCTATTTTAATCTATATTGCTATTATTTGGACTTATTGCACTACACTTTGTCATTTTAAGGTGTTGTATCACTTTGGAATGCAATGGGTAATAAACATTCAGATGCCACTAATATCACTTGGGAGAATGCAGTGCATGAAGATCCTGGAGACAAATTTATATGCAGAAATGGATGAAAAATGTTTCAGGAAAATCACTGAATTTTCAGAGGCATGCTCAAACAAAATCTTGAAGCCCTGTGAATATATTTTTTTACCCTTTAGTTCTTGTTGTTGTCGTTGTTGTTGTTGTTTTCATCTTCATGGTAAACTAGGACAATTAGAATTCATAAGAAACCTTAATTATGCAAATTTAAAGGTGGTAAATAGTGCTAAAGTGTATTGTACACGCCTCATAGGCATGCGAGTTCTCTTTCACATATGCACACACCCTTCAAGCTGATCCCTGCAAAATACCTAAGCCGACTGTGTCAGAAAGGAAAAAGCCTATTAGAGATAGCCGCAAATCTTTCACACATTATCTCCTCTCTGCCTTTTCTTGTCTACCTAACATAATTCACGTCTGCCTTAGCCACTCACCTTTGACATAAAACTTTCAGGTGACGATTCGGTGAAGGAATTAACTTTGATAAAATAATTCTATCATTTCGATGTCTCAGCCTCGAGTATTTATCATCATTTAGGAAAGTAGTTGAAATGTCAGCTTCAGAATGGGGAGTTGAGGGGATTGAATAAATGTTGAATATTTTTGGTTGGCTTTACCTATGGCTTGAACATTAAGTGGATCACAGGAAACTTTTTTCCCCTTCTTTCTTCACAGTGATATTTAAAATTTATCCATTATCACTGAAACAATTCAATTAGTAGCTCTTGGAGGAGCAGAATATAGCCTTACTATCTACACCTTAATAGCATCTATATATCACTGCAATCTAATTTCCCTGTAAAACTGAATATAAATTGCAATGGCTCAAAAGCTTTATAAAAGGAGAATTAAATAATATGATGTTAGTTCCATTCTCACAATGCTTTCTTCTGTAGATTTTGAATGGATTTATCCCTGATTCGCATTCTGAGTTTAGTTGAATACTGATGTTTGAATCTAGTTAAATACTTTAAGTTTTAGATAAATCATTAGAATTCTAGGAAATCATTTGCTTTTTGGAGGCTGTTTTCATTATTGGTTAATTATTCAGCAAATCTTTCTGCTGGTGTTGTGATATCAGGCATGCTTTCCTTCTTCACAGCCTAGTGTATTCTCAGAGTAAAGCAGAAAATACCGGTCTCTTGAAGAATTAGGTGATGATGCCAGGGCCTCTTTTACTGAATCTCTAAGAAACTAGATAGATAGATAGATAGATAGATAGATAGATAGATAGATAGATCCTGAACCCTCTAGGCCACCTTCTTCCTCATCTTGTGAAACTCACACAAAGGGTATATTTGTCATAACTCCTTCCAACTTCAGGAGTTCTTGGGCAGAAAGATGATTTTTCACACCATCTCTTCCCATCCAGTGTGGCCCTTGGCAAACCACTCTCTCTTACCTAAAGTGTTTGCTTCCTTCAAACCGTAAGGTCCACCAGAAGGCTTTGCTGGAAGACGTGAGTAACAACACACACTGGTGGTGCTCATGTGTAAAAAATAATTTCCAGTCTTAAATTTTTCAGTCTTAAAGATTTATTATATCCCGGACACTCACAAAACTGCAAGACCAGCATAGTTTGCTGGAGGAGTGGGAGAATAAGAAACTGGATTCTCCTGAGGACCATTGTCTGAACAAACTTCCCTCAATACTACTCTCCTGGAAGCCTTTAGCACTTTACCTTTGAAGGAATCAATAAGTTATTTCAAACTACTGGCCTACTCCCCCATTCTTTCAAACTACTACACTGTCTGACCAAATATTCCAGCAAGTGGATTGTGCATAATAATGCCAAGGATTTGAGCCAGTGACATTTTTATTGCTCTTGGGATGATTAAGTACAAACATCTTCCTAAGATCCTGAACCTTGCAGAACATTTTATTTTGCTTTTCTCTCTGAAGTAATGTCTTCGCTTAACACCAACCTCCTGGATCACCTTTCTAGCCCTGTAGAAACTTGTTATTTTTATAAATGTGGAAAGACAGTATCTGTTTTCTCTATGTTATACTACTTTGATGGATCATCTTATGAAGGAGAATCTCTTAAGAACAGGGACTTTGATCCCCATTACATAGGTACAGTCCCCAATTAAAAGAATGGGCCACTCACATATCTCAAAAATTTTTAATGCAGAATTATTTCTGTTTAAAGGAAACACAGGGATAAAAAAATTGAGCAAAAACTGAAGGAAAAGGTGATTCAGAGACTGCCCTACCTTGGGATCCATCCCATCCACAGACATCAAACCCTGACACTATTGCAGATGCCAAGAACTGCTGGCTGATAGGAGTCTAGTAGGGTTGTCTTTTGAGACACTCTGCCAGCACCCGCTAAGACAGGTGCAGACACTCATAGCCAACCATTTAATTGAGCCCAAGGACCTCAATGGAAGAGATAGGGAAGGAATGAAGGAGGTGACAAGGATTGCAACCCCATAGGAAGAACAACAATATCAACTTCCTGGACCCTGTGTGCAAGCATAAAAGAGTATCATTAACAGTGTCATGGATTGGCACTTGCCTATGGGATGGGTCTCAATTTGGGCTGGTTATTGGTTGTATGATTCCTCAGTCTCTGCTCCATTCCTAATACTTGCATTTTTGGAGACAGATTAAATTTGGGGTCAAAAGTTTTGTGGGTGCATTGTTGTCCCTATCATTCCAGTAAGATTTCTTCCTGAACATAGGAGGCAGCTTCCACAGGCTCCCTACCCTTAAAGCTGTGAATCACAGTTACAAACATGCCCATTGACTTTTAGGCACCTCCCTTATCCCTGGTCTCTTCCAGGAGATGACACCCTACCTCTTCCCAACTGAATCAGTTGCATTCATTCTCATGGCTATCAGGACATCCTCCTGCCTCTCCCTAGAACTGAATCTGACCCTTAACTCTCCTCCCCATACCATCTTCCACCCAGTTCTCTTTCTCCATCTGCCTTCAATGACCATTCTATAGCTCCCCTTCCAAGGGAGACTCAAGCATCCTTGCTTGTGTACTCCTTTCTGTCCAGCCTCCTTTGGTCTGTGGAGTATGGCATGAGCATCCTCTATTTATAGCTTACACATATAAATGAGTATATACCATGGATGTCCTTTGAGGACTGGGCTACCTCACTCAGAATAATCTCAAGATCCATCCTTTTTCCCTGAAAAATTCATGATGCCTTTGTATTTCATAGATGAATAGTATTCCATTGTGTAGATGTGCCACGTTTTCTTTATCTATTCTTTGGTTGAGGAGCATCTAGGTGGTTTCCAGTTTCAGAGTATTACAAATAATGCTCTATGAACAGAGCTGAGCAAATGTCTTTGTAAGATCTATCTTTTGGGTACATGCCCAGGAGTGGAATAGCTGGGTCTTGGGGGAGAACTATTTCTACTTTTCTGAGAAACTGCCATAATGATTTCTAGAGTGGCCGCACAAGTTGTACTACCTCCAGAATCTGAGGAGTATTCCCCATGCTCCATATCCATACTAGTATATCCTACTTCTGTAGGAAGAATTCAAGAATTGCCAGGGCACTCGTGAAGCAATTCAACAAGCAGTGAAGAAATTTTTCTTTCAAATTTTTAACAAAAAAACATGCTGAGGTCACTACACAGTGACAGATTGCAGGATTGACCGTGCAACAGTCATCCTAGGAAATAAACATTTTATCATACAAAGAGTGGCATTCAAAATTATTTTTTTAATAAACTTGATAACAAAAGCTGTAACTATGGGAACATTTCACTTCTATGGATTTGAATTAAAATATTAAATCTCAGAGGAATTTGTTTTATTATCCCTAACAAAAGGCGCTGCTTAGCAAAACAAAAATGACAGCTTGTAAGTTCAGAGATATATCTCTCATGTGGGCCTGTCAGTCACCCAGCCCCTACATTAGGAAGAAAGATGGATTATAGAATTCTGAGATAGCATGCAGATTTAGGAAATGAGACTCAGACATATCTATGGCCTAATTATTTTCCAGTGGTCCCCAGAAAATCTACTTTTTCTCAAATATTAGAAAAATTAGCAAACAGTGAAACAGGTTCCTGCTCTGTATGGTTTTGCAGGTAGAAATGAAAGAGTTACAGTATCCTGCAAGACGTAGCTCTGAACTAATTTGCATTTCAAATAAGCACTGAATGTTATGGGGGGAAATTATATTCCCTTTGGCATGTTTTCAAGCTAAATTTGGGAGACTAAAAAAATCTGAATAAATTATCAAGCCTACACTAAATATCTTAGAAAGTGCTTTAAGCTGGAGCCTCCTCCAGTTGTGATGTTTCCAAATGACTATTTGACATCTTGACTTTTGTGGTATAATGTGATTTTTAAATTATTAAAGTTTCTATATTAAAATAACATCAGAAATTTTATTTGATAAAGAAATAAACAAGCAAAAGGATTGAGTGAATTTGAGTGAAACTTCAACTCTTAACATAGATGAAAGAATAATAATCTTTGAGCTAGTTTCACTTCAGAAGATCTCTCTCTCTCTCTCTCTCTCTCTCTCTCTCTCTCTCTCTCTCTCTCTCTCTCTCTCTCCTAATAAGTACTTGAATGAATGCATGTGTATAGTGAGCCATACTATAAGCTCTGGCCTGCCATGGATCATGACAATTATTCAAAATGTGTAAGAGCTGGAGAGATGGAACAGCCCTTAAGAGCACATGCTATTCTTTCAGAGGATTTGTGATTTACCACCTGCGACCCAGATCCACTGGTTTACAACTGCCTGCCACTCCAACTTCAGAGTGATTAGACTCCCTGACCTTTAGAGACAACTGAATTCATGTGCACCCACCCACAACCACACCCATTCCCACCTCTCTTCACACCCCTTTCTACTCTCTCTCCTTCTCTCCCTCTGTCTGTCTCTGTCTGTCTCTGTCTCTGTCTCTGTCTCTCTCTCTCTCTCTCTCTCTCTATCACACACACACGAATATAAAACAAAATAATTGCAAACATCCTGTTTTACTTCTTTCAATTACTACGTCAGGATTAATACTATGCAGGTTTTTTGTTTGTTGGTTTGTTTGTTTGTTTTTGTTTTGTTTTGTTTTTCACTATTTCTCTGTAATAAAGCTTGAGGTCAGGGATGGTGATTCCCTAGCAGTTCTTTTATTGTTAAGAATTGCTTTTACTATTCTGAGTTTTTGGACTTTCCAGATGAATTTGAAGAATTGTGTTGGAATTTTGATGGGGATTGCATTGATTTTGTAGATTGCCTTTGGTAGAATGGCCACTTATACTGTTAATTCTGCCAATCCATGACTAAGGGAGATCTCTCCTTTTTTTCTGAGATCTTCAATTTTTTTTCTTGAAAGATTTGAAATTATTGTTATACAAACCTTTCCCTTGTTTAGTTAGAGTTACTCAAGATATTTTATATTATTTGTGGATACTGTGAAAGGAGTTCTTTCTCTAATTTCTTTCTCAGCCGGTTTATCATTTTTATAAAGGAAGCTTAC
This sequence comes from Mus minutoides, assembly GCA_902729485.2. Taxonomy (NCBI): domain Eukaryota; kingdom Metazoa; phylum Chordata; class Mammalia; order Rodentia; family Muridae; genus Mus; species Mus minutoides. The sequence continues at coordinate 8,583 of LR750954.1, read as the reverse complement.
TCATTTATTTGAGTTAATTTTATATCCTGCCACATTGCTGACGTTGTTCTGAAGTTCTCTGGTAGAATTTTTGGGTTCACTTATGTATACTATCTATCATCTGCAAATAGGGATACCTCTATTTCTTCTTTGCCAACATGTATTCTCTTGATCTCTTTACTAAAGCCCAAAACACACATTGAACCCTACACAATAATAGTAAGAGACTTCAACACCCCACTCTCACCAATGGACTGATGACTGAAACAGAAACTAAAAAGAGACACAGTTAAACTAATAGAGAATATAGACCAAATGCTTTAACAGATATCTATGGAACACTTCATTCTAAAACAAAAGAATACACCTTCTCAGCACCTCATGCTATCCTCTCCAAAACTGACCATTTAATTGGTCACAAAACAACCCTCAACCTATACAAGAGGATTGAAATACTCCCATGCATCCTATCAGATCACCATGGGCCAAGGTTGGCCTTCAATAACAAAACAACAGAGATCCCATATACAAGTGGAAAACTTACAACTCTCTATTCCATAATACATTGGTTAGGGAAGAAATAATGATAGAAATTTTAAAATTCCTGGAATTGAATGAAAATATTGACACAACATACTCAAACTTATAGGACACAATGAAAACACTAAGTGCCCTGGTAAAGAATATTGAGAGATCTTAAACTAGCAAATTAAATGGAGAGATAGTTGAACTAATCCCACTAAAACCAGGAACAAGGCAAGGATCCCCATATCTATTCAATATAGTACTTGAAGTGCTAGCTAGAACAATAAGCTAGCATGTACTTTGATTAAGCAATGCATACTTGTTGCACTCATTTTCAACATTTTTTAAAGTCTTCTATAAGTAACCATTTCCTTAAGGTCACCTTTTGCTTCTCCAGTGTCGTTCTGGCTGGGTAAAGAGCTTTCCTTCCTCATTGCATCTTGTTTTTTCTCTGTTCTCCTTTTCCAAAGCCTCTGTTGCATTTGCTTTGACTTGGGCTGTGTTTGGGCTCTTGCTTTATTGGTCTGTATCCCATATTTATTACAGGTGCAACAAGTTAGTATGCTTATTTCTCCTTAACAGAGATCATGGTGGCTATGCAGGTGGAATCAAAGCCTATTATTAACTCCACTTTGAAAGACAGCACTGTCAATGTAAATACAGGGCTCATTTAGAGAACAGCTATATACCTGCTGTCTGTTGCCACAGTGAATATATATATATATATATATATATATATATATATATATATATATATATCTTTTAAATAAAATCCCCTTATCTTAAAATTATAAAAAGAATGGGCAAAATTCTTCTTAGAGATTGTTAAGTGGTGGCTTGAAGAGAAATGACCCCCACAAATCCCACAGACTCCCGAGTTTGCATACTTGGCCCATATGGAGTGACACTATTGGGCAGTGTGGGTTTGTTGGAGTAGGTCTGACTCTATTGGAGGAAATATGTCACTGTCAGTGTAGGCTTTGAGGTCTCCTGTGCTCAAGTTATGCCCAGTGTGACACATGGTCTTCTGCTGCCTATGGATCAAGAAGTTGATCTCTTAGCTCCTTCTCTAGCACTATGTTCTACCTGCATGCTGCCATGCTTCTTGCCATGATGATAATGAACTAAAAGTCTGATACTGTAAGCCAGGTTCAACTAATGTTTTCAGTTATAAGAATTGCTATGACTGTGCCTTAGCTTGACAGTAATAACTAAGACAAAGTGCTTGGTGACAAGCCCAGTGATTGGAGTTTTAATCCTTGAACTTTTATGTTAATGGAGAGAACTGCTTCCACCAAGTTTTCATATGACCTCTATAGGGCCAATATAACACACACACACATTATGATTAAATTTGTCAAGCATTATAACTATCAGATGATCAACACAGAACACAATACACACATAGACAAATACACACACACACACACACACACACAAACACACACATACTGTGTATACACAAAACCACACAAATATAAACTGGTCTTTTTTCACTCATTTTGAAAAGTTATGGATTATAATGTCAGTGTGTGTGTGTGTGTGTGTGTGTGTGTGTGTACGCATGCTCATGTGTGTTTGTGTGTGTGTGTGTGTGTGTGTGTGTATTTACTGCAAAGTCATTCAGGATTATAAACAGAATGAGAAAAATGTTTTCTTTCACCTAATGTAAATTGTTCAGTTTATTGTTGCATACTCTGCTTGAGACAATATTATTTTCAGAATAACATATATAAGGTACCTGTTCTGTAAACTAATGGAGAATTCTATCTCTGGGGCTGTCAATTACTTTCGGTCTTGCTAAATTCATTTGAAAAGCAATCTGTTTTCCAGGCATGGGTTATTTGTCTGAGTAAACGGAAACATTTTGCTTAACAGACACTGTTCTGCTTGTGGCTGTCATCTGAGGCACCTCGTCAGTGGTATGCTATGTAGGCACATGCTTTCAGCCTCCTTACATCTAACAAAAATTAGAATGCTCGGTTTCTCTCATGCTAAACATTGTATTTATCATTTCATTTCCAAATAAAGGACAAAAATCACAAGTCCTGAGGCACCTCAAAATTGATAATCAAAATAAAGTTGGCCTTGAGTGTTTCCCTGTTTTCTGTTGAGAATCATTCTTTTGTCCCATTGCTCATGTGATCAAGAATGTCCCATAATTGCTGTGATAGTCTGTCCTAGTATTTTGTCGCAGTCAAACATAGACATGATCCTTTGGAACTTTAACCAGAAGATCAAACTCTCCCCCTTTAAGTCATTTATGCTCAATATTTGAAATCAATGTTGAAATGCTCTCCCACATAAAATGCAGAGACCCTTTGAACCAAATAGCTTACAATATTGATTATCATTTGTTCCTTTAGAGAAATGTTCCAACCCCTATTTTAATCTATGACATTTTGCTGTATGTTAATAACATATTCTTGTGAAATTGATTAACTGGAAACTTCTCTATGAGATAAACTTGAGCACTAAGCTATAACTATTGATAGAAATTTTGTCTAACACAAAGCCTTACATTTAATTACAATAACCATAAAATAGGTAAACTTGAGGGATAAAAACCTATAGATATTGCGTATGTATGTATCAACATCTTGCTCTAATTAATTACCAAGATGAGCACCATCTTGCAACATTTTTGAGTATTACATATATGTATTGTTGAAGATTCCCACAACAGCAAATGATACTCTTATAATTTTATTGACTGTATCACTTTTCTAGTAATATTTTTAGATTATTTTAAGGTGATTATCTATTTAAAAGCATACTACACTGAAATTACACAGGACAGTATGATAGTTTTGTAAGATATGAGTAAATGTGTTATCTGATCTACAAGCTTGATTAATTCTCATTATTCTCCACTATTTAAAATAAGAGAAGCACAACCGTGCTGCTAAGCATTAAAAAGAGCTGTAAATAAATAATTTTTCAGCAGTGGATGGGGAGAAAAATTTAGACTTGTTTATTTTATGATAATCTTTAGGACAACATAGATTCAATGTTATGAATCAAACCATCTGGTTGATTGCCATTCAACTACATGATATTTAGTTAATTAAAATTAACTGTGCAGTTGTGCTGTTATTGTTTTGATGTGGCACCATTCAAACAAATGGTTCAGATAATTAAAGAAAGAAAGTTTAGTTTAGGAATTAAATCCTGGTCAAGGAAAGAAATAGGGGAGAACTCACATTAGTTACCCACAATACTACAGCATGTGCTGCCATGGTGTTTTTAGATCAATGCTGCTGCAGATGACAGAATTTATGCAAGAGGTTGCTGATATATTCTCCCATGTTATAAAAGATAAGGAAGTGGAGGTTCATTTAAGATTCTCAACATTAGTTACTTCTCCCCCCCCCCATTAATTCTTTAAATTTTAAATTGAATTTGATCATCATGAAAATGTATCTTAGGTAAAATTTTAATTTATGTAGAATATGTAATTGTTATAAGCCTATAAATATAATGTGCAAATTTAATTTTTATTTGACTAATTGGCTTAAAACCTTCTAGGCTGGTCTCCTAAGTATTAGCTCATGTCAACCAAAATATATTTCAGACTTATCGATGACATTGCAAAAATTGGGTTTCATTTTATGAGTGATATAATTTTCTTTGTCCATCCACCTATTAGTTGTCTTTAAGGCCTTTTTTATCTTGATAGCAGTAAATTAGGCTTATGTTGTTTTGAATGAATAGCCTTGTATTTTGAATGGGTGGTTGCTATTTGACATACTGTTTGGGAAGGATTTAAGTTATGATATTGTGCGAAGAAGTGAATCACAAGGTCTTGCCTTTGAGGTTTCAAAAGCTTATGCCATTTCCAGTGTCCCTATATGCCTCATGGCTGTGGATTAAAATGAAACCTCTCTCCTACTCCAAGTAAATCCTTCCTCCTTGTTGATACAGACTTCACCATGATGGCCATATACTCCAGTCCTCTGAGACTGTATGATCCTACCAAACTCATCTATAAGTTCCATTGGCCATGATGCTTTATAACTAACTCTAACAGCAATAGAAAAGATTATAAGGCAATGCTTTTTTTTTTTTTTAATAACATATGCCCAGAAATCAGACATTGACATTGAATAAACATCCCACACTAATTTTGGATAAAAGACTTAAATATTATTTCTATCAATAATTGTAGGTTCCATTTCTCTTCTACACATATTTTTAATTTTAATTTTTATATTAAGAATCAATTTCTTTAATGTCAACTATCCATTGGAGACTAATTAATATTGCCTCTTTGATATATGTCTTGTATCTTTTATAAATGCCAATTTTTCTTTTTCTCTTTTCTCTTTTTTAATTTTATTTAATTTTTTTACACTCCAGATTTTATCCCCCTCCTGAACCACCCTCTGACTGTCCCACACCTCATACATCCTCCCTACCACTGTGTCTCCATGAGGATGTCCCCACCACCTATCACTCACCCTACCAGACCTCTAATCTCCCTGGGGTCTCCAGATCTCTGGGGAATTAGGTACATCTTCTGTGATTTAACACAGACCTGGCAGACCTCTGCTGTATATGTGTTGGGGGCCTCATATCAGCAGGTGTTTGCTGCCTGGTTGGTGGCCCAGTGTCTGAGCAATCACCAGGGTCCAGGTTAATTGAAACTTCTGGTCCTCTTACAGGGTTGCCCTCCTCCTGGGTTTCTTTCAGTTTTTCCCTAATTCAACCACAGGGGTCAGCAGCTTCTGTCTGTTGGTGCAACTATTTGTTTCTGACTCTTTCAGCTGCTTGTTGGGTCTTTCAGTGGGAAGTCACTCTAGGTCCCTTTTTGTGAGTGCTCCTTAGCCTCAGTAAGAATGTCAGGCCTTGAGACCTCCTTAAGCTAGATCCCATTTTGGGACTGTCACTGGACCTTCTTTTCCTCAGGCTCTTCTCCATTTCTATCCCTGCAGCTCTTTCAGACAGGAACAATTATGGGTAAGAATTTTTACTGTGGGATGGCAACCTTATCCCTCACGTGATGCCCTGTATTTCTGTTAAAGGTGGGCTCTACAAGTTCCCTCTCCCCACTCTAGGGCATTTCAAATAAAGTCCCTTTCTTTGAGATCTGAGAGTCTCTCACCTCCCAGGACTCTGGTACATTCTGCAGGGTCCCCTTCCACCTACTACCTCCAGAGGTTGTCTGTTTCCATTCTTTATACTGTCCTTCTGGGCCTCAGTCCTTTTCACCCACCCAATACCACATCATGCTCCCTTCTCCCTCTGGCCCTCATCCCCTTTCCCACTTAGGTACCTCCCTCTATCATTCCTTATAATCTCTTTCTTCTCCCTCCCAAGTGGGCTTGAATCATCCTCACTTGTGCCCTTCAGCTTGTTGGCCTTTTTGAGTTCTGTGAACTTTATCTAGGGTATTCTGTACATTTTTTTGGCTAATATCCACTTATTAATAAATTGATACCATGCATGTCCTTTTGGGTCTGAGTTACTGCACTCAAGATGATATTTTCTGGTTCCATCTGTTTACTTGCAAAACTCATTCTTAATAGCTGAGTAGTATTCCATTGCTTAAATGAACCACCTTTTCTGTATCCATTCCTCTGTAGTGGGACACTTAGGTTGTTTTCAGCTATTGGCTAGCTAAATACCACTTTTTAAAAACATCTACAAAGAATAGAGGTCAATTATTTATCTCTCTATGATGTCATTTGTTGCTTCTATTCATCGTTTATGAGAACTAATTGAGATTGAGTAGTGCATAAAAATAGGAATAAGAATAACTACCATAGATTTTCATCAGTACATATGTCTTTCAATGGTATAAAGTGTTTATATTATCATAATTCATTTTATAACAGAATTATTTATGGCTCATGCTGTTTTCTGCTGACAAAGTTCAGTCATATATTCATCTGTTTATATGACTGATGATGTATGTGAAACAAACAACAGTTAATAATCCTTAAACTTGACACATCGAAATCAGGCTTTTTAACACTTTCAATGAAAAATTTGAAGATATCAATGGGATTTGGAGTTTAAATCAATTTTTTACTTACACAAAATGATGAATTAGGTAATTAGACATAAGTAAAATTCATGCAATTGTACTTTCAGTGAAAATAGTTTAGAAACTCCTAAAATGACATCGCTAAGAGGCAAAAAAAAAAAAAAAAAATTCCCTTCACTCTTTATCTTTGTGAGAAGATAAGATGAAATGAAAATTGTAAATTATCTCAGATATATCTTTTTTTTTTCTCAGATATATCTTAACTGGAGTCTATCTTGGAATTCAAGCAGCAAGTGAGAAGTTTTGAGATTCATTTTAGGAGATAATTGCTGGCAAGTAATTTATGGTATCAAGTGAAGCCAGAAGAGAAAACGTTACCATTCATAACAGAGTAAATGAAAATCAAGCAGTCAGCATGCCCAATATTGTGTTTACAATTAATTGTATAATAGCAAAAAAGTGCACATTATTAAGAACAAAGGCTGGGGCCCATCATAAATCTGAAAATATGTCAATGTATCTTCATCAAATAGATATCTTTTATTTATGGTCAGTCCCAACAGATATTAATTAAACATAATAGTAATTTTAGAGAGGGTATGGTGGGAGGATTGGGAGAAATAGAGGAGAGCACTTTTTCTGAGAACATGAAACATTGCAATTGAAGAAGATAGGGATACAACTTAGATCTACAAAAAGCAATTTTTTTCAGGCTTATACTGAAGCTGATTTATTATCTCTGCATTGAGTTTAGAAAGTTTCAAAACACTGATGACACAAGTAGGGAATGATGTAAAAGAGGAAGGAAGGATTAATAGAGATGTTTTGGTTTATTCTATCTATTCACTATGTAAAATATAATATTTAGTTTTCTAAAAGTACCCATTGGAGTTATGCCATTTTGAATAAAACAGTTATGCCCTAGTGTGATTTTTTTTGCGATGAAACATTAATATAAATGACAAATGAAAACTGGAATTTAACTGATGTTTATGACTTTTGAATACTTCCTGCATTTTTCTGGGTGTACTGTCTCTTACCTTCTCTTACTTAGGGTTTCTATAATTTTGAAAAAAAAATAACAAAAGTCAACTTGAGCAGTATCATAATTATTGTTGAATCATTATGAAAAGACTCCTCTATATAAATGATATTCAGGCTGAGAAAGAAATTAAAATAACAACACACTTCACAATAGCCACTAATAATACAAAATATCATGTTGTAACTCTTACCAAGCAAGTGAAAGATCTGTATAACAATAACTTCAACTCACTGTAAAAAGAATTCAAAAAACACAGAAGATTGAAAGATCTCCCATACTCATGGATTGGATAGGAATAGCATAGTAAAAATGGTCATCTTACCTAAACAATCTATAGATTTAATGCAATCCTCATCAAAACCCAACACAATTCTTCACAGACTCAGAAAAAGCAATTTTCTACTTCATGTGGAAAAATACAAAACTTAGAATAGCGAAAACAATTCTCAACAATAAAAGATCTTCTAGGGGAATCATGATCTCTAACCTCAAGCTATATTACAGAATAATAGTGATAAAAACTGAATGGTATTGGTACAGTGACAGAAAGGTTGATCAATGGAATAGAACTGAAGACCAGAAATAAATCCACACACCTACAGTTATTTGATATTTGACAAAGAAGTAAAAAAATATACACTGGAAAAAAGAAAGCAGCTTTAACAAATGGTGGTGTACTAACTGGTGCTCTGCATGTAGAAGAATGAAAATAGATCCATGTTTATCACCTTGCATGAAGCTAAAGTACAAATGGATCAAGGACTTTAAGATAAAACAAAATACACTGAATCTAATAGAAGAGAAAGTGGGAAATAGGTTCAAACTTAGGCAAATGGATGGATCTTTAGGGTGTCATCCTGAGTGAGGTAACCCAATCACAAAAGAACTCACATAACATGTACTCACTGATATGTGGATACTAGCCCAGAAGCCTAGACTACCCAAGATACAACTTACTAAACACATGAATCTCAAGAAGAATGAAGTTCAAAATGTGGTCTCTGTGCCCCTTCCTAGAATTAAGAACAAAGCACACACTGAAGGA
>LR751994.1:78189-109636 GCA_902729485.2 Mus minutoides | reverse complement strand
CCCCACTTCTGTACCCATCCAAATCCATACTCTTTCTCTTTAGAATACAAACAGGCATCTAAAATAATAATAATAAAAATAAATAAACAAACCAGAGTAGGAGAACAACAAGAACCATGAAACAGGAAAAATAGGAGCCAAAAAAAAAGAAAAAAAAAAAAAAAAAAAAAAAAAAAAAAAAAAAAAAAAAAAAAAAAAGAAAAAAAAGAAAAAAAAAAGCTCAAGAAACAGATACAGACATTGACATACACACATTCAAATACACACAAAAAAAAAAAACCCATACAAACAAAATTAGAAACAAATTGTCTGTAATAGACAAACAAAACATCTGTAAGGAAAAAAATAATTCACAGAGAAAGTATTGTAAGACAAAAAAACCAAAACAACAAAAACAAAACAAAACAAGCAAACAAACAAAAAACCTAACCAAACCACCCTCCCCCCAAAAAGACAAGCCAAACCAAAACCAACCAACTAACCAACCAACTGAAAAAGACTACCCCTTAAAAAACCAACCTTCTCCCCAAACCCAAAAATTTGTTTCTGTTGTTCATCTACTCTTCATTTTCTGTTTGCCGTCTACTGCTGGCATGGGACTTGTCCTTAAGTGTGTTTTTTTATGCCCAGTGAAACTATGTTGGAGAAATCTAATCTTTTCTTTGTGACTAGTTACTAATTGGAGATACCTTCTGGGTTAGGGGTGGGGGCTTGTCTACTTCCCTCTCAGCACTGAGATCCCACATAGTCCTTACTCTATGGCTAACTTCTATGGTTATATAGATTGTAGCCTGATTATCTAAGACTTAACAGCTAACATCCACATATAAACAAATAAATATCACATTTGTCTTTTTTTGGGGTCTGTATTACCTTAATCATGATGTTTTTTTCTATCTCTGTCCATTTACCAGCAAATTTTATGATTTCATTTTTTAAAACAGCAGGGCATTTCATTGTGTAAATCTGCCACATTTTCTTTGTCCATTCTTCTGTTGATGGACATCTAGGTTGTTTCCAATTTGTGGCTATTATGAACAGAGTAACAATGAACATGATTGTGCAAGTGTCTTTGTAATAAGATGTAGAGACTTCTAGGTGTTTCCTCAAGAGTGGTATAGCTAGGTCTTTGGGTAGTTGTATCCCCAGATTCACTGGAATTCACAGTAGTGTGGAATTGCCACACTACTTTATTTAGTGGCTGTACAAGTTTACAGTCTGTGGAAGTTTGAATATGCTTGGTCCAGGAGTGGCATATTAGGAGATGTGGCCTTGGTGGAGTAGGTATGGCCTTGTTGGAGTAAGTATGTCACTGTGGAGTGGGCCTTGAGACCCTCTTCCAAATTGTCTGGAAGTAGTCTTCTTCTGCTTGCCTTTAAAACAAGATGTAGAACTCTCAGCATCTCCAGCACCATGCACACTGCCATGCTTTCTGCCATGATGATGGTGGACTGAACCTCTGAAACTGTAAGCTATCCCAATTAAATATTTGCATTTATAAGATTTGCCTTGGTCATGATGTCTTCTTTTCACAGCAAAGGAAATTTAGACATAGAAAAAGATGAGTATTCCTCTTACCCCACATTTTTGACAGCATGGGCTGTCATCATTTTATTGATCTAGGCCATTCTGACTGATGTAAGATGAAATATCAAAGCAGTTTTGATTTATATTTTCCTGATGACTAAGGATGTTGAACATTTCATTAGTGTTTCTAAGTCATCTGTGTTGTGTTTTTTGAGAACTCCCTGTTTAGATATGCTGCCCAGTTTTCAATTGGGTTATTTGTTTTCTTGATGTCTAGTTTTTTTTTTAAGTTTTTAATATATTTTAGATATTAGCCCTCTACTAGATGTGTAGTTTGTGAAGATCTTTTTGTGTTTAGACTGCCACTAAATAATGTTGCATTTTGCCAGACAGAAGTTTTTCAGTTTCATGAAGTCTCATTCATTAATTGTTGATTTTAGTGCTTGTGTTAATCATGTTCTATAAAGAAAGTCTTTTACTGTGCCAATGAGTTCAAGGCTATTCCACACTTTCTCTTCTATCAGGTTCAGTGTATTTGTTTCTTGTTTGTTGTTGTTGTTGTTGTTGTTGTTTTAATTTCCTCTTCTCTCATTCAATACATCCTGGCCATAGCTTTCTCGCTCTCCATTCTCCCCAGCCCACCCCCTCTTCAGTCTCTCCTCTCACCACTCCTCTCAGTCCCCTCACCTCCTCTCTCCTCCATATCCATCCAGGATCAAGAGAGCTACTTGGAACTCCCACTTGTCTGTGTATTCACTTTAGACATAGCAAAAGATGAGTATTATTCTTTGACCATTTACTTTTTTTTTTAACACACCTTTTGTTACATTTGAGGATAATACAAGGAACATGGTTCCTTGTTCCATTAAAATTAAGGAGTAGTAGAAAATATAAGAAATAGCAATTATAAATGGGCAGTTGGTACCATGCCAGAGGAAGTGGAAGATGCTTTGAGGAAAAACTGGAAAGAACCAGAGCATGCTTCTAAGAGGTGTGTCATGTAGCAAAGTATGTGGCCCATCTTTCACATCTCTATTGGAAGAAGCATAGAAATCAGCCAAGAGAAGGGTTGGGTGAGAACATGTCTGGGAACTACAGGATGTATGAAGGGGTTTTTCTCTTGTGCCTTTGCTCTCCTTGTCTTCAAGAAGCAGGCCAGCCTGACAGGGGGAATGAACACACATGATATTGTTCCACAGACTACTTAGCCCTGTGGCAGCAGAGATAATGATTTTAAATACGTCTCTATGTACTTTGTTTTTAATTTTAAATATAGGAGTAGAGGTTGGCAAATGTTATTTAGCTTTACCTCTCTAAACATTGATATTGACAAAAGTCTGTATCCAATGCTACTATTTCTAGGTGTATTATGATGATATATCGGTTTGGGTTCCCCAGACCTAGATCTCCAGTGAAAGGCTCAAATGTAGTTAGTTGGAAGAGGGATAGAATGTGGATGGGGAAAAGTATAAGGAAGAGAAGTCAGATCCTTAACTCAAATCACCAATCTAGCTTGCACTGTAGGGAACTTTTGCTTAATCATACTGCCCTGGAAAACACTGTAAACCAATGACCCTGCATTTTTTTCTGGTCAGTGAAGCGTGATCTGGGGTATTTGTACTCATTGGGTTCTCTCTCTCTCTCTCTCTCTCTCTCTCTCTCTGTCTCTCTCTCTCATGTTCTGAGTGTGAGGGCCCTTTCAACCTGTGTGGAGAAATTCCATGTGAGTTCTGTTAGCAGCTCCTAAGAAGATACAGATGTTGACAGGACTGTAAATAGTAAGGTATCTGAGGGGATATTGGATAGAGCATTGGCCATGAGTGCTACACGTGAGACCTTAGCGTCAGGCCATGCTACATTTCACATATAACTCCATGGTGCCATTGTTCCTAGTAGCCGTTATTATAAAGAGATACATTTATTCAGGATAGTGAGCTTGGGCTTGATGACTTATAAGGAGACTTCATGGTTGGTTCTAACTCCCAAGAGATCAATCCATGAATCTTTGGCCTCTACATTGGTTGGGTTATACAAAATAGCTTCATCAGATTTTTCACTATACCTGGTCCTAACAGGTGGTACACCTCTTCAGTTTCAGGGAGGGCCAGAGCCATAGGATATAAATTAATATAAAAGGACTTATAAGCCTAATAGGCACATACTTCTGGTCACATGTATGTAGCACATACCATGTGGCAGATAATGTATAAGAATGTAAGATAAGACTTCAATACTTCAGGAGCTATTGGAAAATCTTAAATACACACATAGGAGATAGTTAACCACACTGGACTAAACACTAAGTATTTAAAATTATAACATAAATACAATAATGATTTTTCTAATGAGAAGGATCAATGTGAACTTAGTCATCAGGGGCAAAGAAAGAAAATGGGTTTGAGCTAGACATTAAAGGATTGGCAGGAGTTAAGAAGGACAACATTCTTAGTAAGTCATTGAAGGGAGGGCACACTCAGAGGACATGCATCATTAAAGAAGGAGGTACATGTTCAAGAGGAGTAAGAAAGGCACTGAGTGCTTCTATGTCTAGTATATAAAAGACCTCTGGATTCAGCTTTAATCCAGCATTCAAGTTGTTTTCAAATAATTTTCCACAGAGTCACTTTCTACCTTTAAAAAGGGCCATTGGATGGATCTTAGCCCTTTGCTGGCCATCAGTGCATACACTCATGGATGTTCAAACTAGCCAATCATGTGAAACCGCGCCAATTTCCCCGACCCCCTTACCCCATTGTTATAAAAGCTCCTAATTTTCGAGCCTCGAGGTCGACCCCCCTGTCCCCTGCGTGGGATACGGGTCGTCCCGGAGCTCCGATTAAAAATCCCTCTTGCAGTTTGAAAAAAAAAAAAAAGAAAATTACTGTATTAGGGTAGATTACGAACAGAATTCTAGAAGACAGTTTTGTACTCAGTCAGAGACAGTATGACTGGATTTCCACTGAGCTGGGATCCCACCTCAACTTTCCAGATGGTCCTTATGTTAAAAGTTTAGGGAGCCAGGATACAGTTATGTAACTGTTGTAATAGAAGATCCTTGGTTAACCAGGTGACTAACAGTCCTAGTTTGCCTAAAAATGCTATGTATGTTTTTGAACTCAAAGTTGTTATCTCTGGGAATTTCTCATGTGTCATGCAAATGAAAAAGGTTGAGGAAATAGTGATTTAGAACAAAGAGGGAGGCTTTAGAGGAATTCAGAGAATAGTTACAACAGGCTGAGTTTACTCTGAGCCATTGTAAAGTCACTGAGCCAGAATGAAGTCACCCGACAGAGGATGGTGTGCTTGAGAGTCATCAGGATTTGTCTTTTCTTATTCTATACCATGCCCTGTTGACTTAACATGTTCTTTCTATTGATTCCAGCTGATTTTATGGCCATGTTTAGGATGTGGGAGTCAGTAAACTTCCTGTAACTGGGTTTGCTAGAAAGCCCTATCCCTAACATTGTGGTAAGTTCGCATTTCAAGATTGTATCTGGGGTTTCAGGGAGAGCTTCTTGACCATTGTGATAATCTGAGAGGGTCTCCCTGAATTCATAGGTTGTAATGAGTGATATGAGAGAATCAAGAGGTGGGGCATTTAGGAGATCAGTAAACAATAGAGGTAGGAACTTTATAAAAGAGAGTTGAGTCCATGCAAAAGAGTTGGAGGAACAAGCTAGCTCCCTTTTGTCCCTTCTCTCTCTTACGCTATTTAAGGACACAGAACTTAAGGTAGCATCTTGGAAGCAGACACTGGTCCACCAGCAGATACAGAACATAATTAAAGTTTGATCTTGGACTTCACAGAGTCCAAGAGGATGAAAGATAAATCCTGTTTATAAAATTACCTTATCTCAGATATTCTGTTAGAGAAATACAAATTGAACTATGATATGGTGGGAAGAATGAATGTACTTTGAATGACATCTTTTGCATAATGCATAATAACCCACACTTTATGACACAATGATGCTAGTTGAAAGATTTTCTAAGATTGACATATGAATAGAGGAGTAGCAGGGTGCAAAGTTTCCTTGGTCTCTACAGTTGTACAGTGAAATGTCTTATTCTGTAAGTGCTAGACAGTATAGTGAAAGCACTCTGATATAATTTAACTATTCTATACATTTTTAGGTGATGTCAGAGGACTAATTAGAACACCCAACATTCTATTTGGCAAAGGAACTTGTTACACAGGCAGTAACCCTGTAGAAAACTCTAAGTTTAGTGGGGTGTTTGTGAAACAACTTTGCTGTCAGAGGGTCCATTTTACTATCTAGTTGAACTAGCTCATTTTGAGACCCTCTGGAAATGAGTGGCTGGGGAGGAGGATCTTCCTGGGGAGTTGAAATCAAGGTTTATCTTTTCTTAAAAATAGAGGTCAGGGATCACTGTGGATGAGGGAACAGAGAGAATATGAGCCAGAGGTAGGAGGTGAATATGGGAAATAGTGTCTTCTGAATACAACAGGGCAGTTTCACATAGGAATTGTACATATAAAACCTGTGCAAGTTGAACTCAGACCAAATACTAGATTACAGAGTGGAGGTGGGTATGAAATTCTAGCCCTACTAGGGAAGCTATTGACAATTTACTGCTAGAACAGGGAGAGTTGGATTTTTTTAAGAGTGTAGTGACCAGTAAGTTGACTATATTCTGGTATTCTGGTGTAAGTCACACAGCCATGAGTGTATGGGCAGTACAAATAGGACTTTATGTTTTTTTATTTTATTTTTAAAGAGGACATCAAATCCGTTGAGTAGGGAAGTAGAATGGATCTGGGAGAAATTGGGGAAGTTTATGGATATAATCAAAACACATTAGAAGTATATTTCAAGGAATTAATACAAAACCCCCACAATAGTCATGACTAGACTCTGATATAGCAGCAATCACTCCTCCTTCCAGCTGGGTTACGAAACTTCCCCGGTTCTTGTTTCTTTGTGGGTCCACTCAGACTATTTTACTCTTATTGTTTTGGGATATGCAGAAAGTACACATTTAAAAGCATGGGTTTGATTATTTTTCTTTAAGAGAAAAAGGAAGGAGTATGAGGTACCTAGTACAGGATTGAGTAAATGCTTTGTCATTTGCTAGCAGTGGGTCTTGGATGAACCATCAATCTTTATGAATCTGTTTTCTCGACAGTAAAACCTCTAACTCTTGAGGCTTCTTTGAGAGTCATATACAGCAACAAATGCCAAAGCTTTTCAGCTCTTCAGACAGAAACGCCCTTAACAAGAACTTGCTATGGTGATTATTTCTACTTGTTACATTCTGGGGAGCCCCACAGTGCTGAATCTACACTGGTTTATGCTTCACAGCTGTTCTGGTAGTGTTTACTGCACATGGGTGAATGGTTGAATACGAAGGAAATAGTTTACTTACTATAGGGTTATAACTGCTGCAGATTGCATGGAGTGCCTCCCACCTAATGTAGAATACAATCGTCCTCATCTCAAGGGCCAGCTAGATGCCAGATGCCACACTACGTGTGCAACAGAGAGTAGCCAGGCATGCTGTCTTGTAAAAATGTAATGGCAGCTACTAATGTGATTAAAGCTTGGGTGAGCAAGCCTGATCCAGTGACATGTTGTTCTGAATCCCTGTATAGACATTCTTGGACAGAAGATTCTGTTTTTCACTTGATTACCCGTTGAGTTTCATAAATTTGGCTGAGCCTTTTATTTGTTCTTCATTTAGACCAATATGGTACACTGGAGTGATCACATGTTTTGGGGATACAACATTGGGTTTTAACCTTCCTTCTTAAAAATAGGTTATTTATTAGTTACTATTTATTATTACCTTCTAAGCCTTGGCTTTTTTCATCCTCTAAATATTGATTTTTAAATTATTTAAATAGCAGAAATATATACACTACAGTATGATAATGTGATGTGTGTTGTATAATGATCAAATTAGAGTGAGCAGTTACCATTTGTATTTTCTTAAACACATCAAATCACTTGTTGCACAACATGCATGTTTAAGAGTGTGTGATATTTCTAAATGACATGAACTTATCGAGTCAGATGAATTAACATTTCCATCAGCATACCATTATTTTGTGTTGGAGCTTTTGAGTTCCTTTTGTCTAGTTATTTATAAAAATATAGAATAGGTTATCATGAGCTATAGTCACCACATTATGTTTTAGAGCACTGGAATTTAGGATTAGTACCTGCATTTTGATAGTTGTTATCTAATGTCCTTCTGTTCTTTCCATTCCTCCTCACAGCTTCTAGAGATCATCAAACTACACTCAAATGGACACATATGAACGAGAACATGCCATATTTGTCTTTGTATGGCTTATTTCAATTAATACATATATCTTTCAGTTCCAGGTGTTTTGCTACATATTATAGGATACCACTCCTTTTGTGGCTTACTAATATTCCATTATATATACTACCATTCTTGACTGTTTTTAAAATACCCATTGGAAAATTCTATCAAAACAACCACAGAACCTAACCATTCCTTACCAAGCCGCCAGCAGTCCTTATTTAAGTACCTCTGCTCCTACACCGGACTCACTGGGTTTTCCAAGACCACATGGCTTCTCTTTAATAGGTTATCTATTATGATTCAAATAAAAGTCAAATTATGTCTCCCTGTACTTAAAAAATGTTCCCAAACCTTCCTACTTTTCTCAAAGACTTTCTAAGTTTTTTTTTTTTTTTTAAATGTGGCTGCAAAACCAGCACCATGTGTGTTGTCTTAAAAGTTTGCTGAGAATGAAACATTCCATTCTGCAAAAATCTCCTTAAGCAGAAAGATAAACAACTCAAAACAGCTTTAGGAAGTTCTGGAAACGGAGTAGATTCATAAGCCCCTCCCTGCCAGAGTAAGCAATAGAAGCTGAGTCCTTTTCGGAAAAGCCAAGGGCAAAGAAGAGTCTCACACAAGCAAAGCTGTAAAGAGGACCCTGAGACCAGACCTGGAAGAAGCAGAAACCCGCAGAGCTGCCAGAAAGAGGTTTAGACCATTTGAGGTAGCCAAGAGGACCCGTTCAACCTGTAGAGCTACTACAGGCCTTGCATTGTGCTCCAGGTTTCCAACTTTTGTGAGATATCATCCATGCCGGGGTAGGCTTTGGTGATGCAGCTGTCTTTGAGTCATTTCTGCTCTTGTAAGTCTTTACCCATAGTTCTGTAAGAAACCTTAATAAAACTCATTGGTTCACTACATTGGATTTTGATTGTGCCTGTGATTTGGTCTCTCATGGGATCATTATCTGGGGTGAGTAGATGTGTTTTGTCACACAACAATGTGAATGTCACAAATTTGTTTAGGTTGATTAGTAGTTGAGCCTCAGTTATATCATGGTTACAGTAGCTTCTGAATGCCATCAGTCATTGAACTGGGAAAACACTCTTCTAGGTGACACTATTTGGGCAGACCTCTCTATCCCTTTATTAAAGGAACGTAGTTCAAATGCACTTGCAATTTTACACCCCAGAGTATGTGATAGGTGTGGTCTTGATAATTCATGAAATGTTCCTGTGGCTCCCTTTCTATTGTTTTATTGCTTATAATTGCTTATTGATAACTGTTTAGCACATGTAACCTCTTTCCCCGAAGCTTTAAATGTGTCCATGCTCATTTTACCAGGATAATGGCACATTTTCCAAATTGTCTTATATCTATGCTCTCTGTTCTCACAGTAAAGCTGATTAAAAACAGCTACCAATAACCATGCCAACCCCAAATATTATATATTGTCTTGAAATTTCCTTTACCAAATTAATTAGTAATTTACTTTTAAACTGAGCTTTTCTTAAATTTTCAAGACACATGGAAACTGTACACATCCCCCCCACCCGACCCCACCAAGAATAACATGACTGGCCCCTAGTTCAGTTCCCAATAGTACCCTGGTTCTCATCTAAAACCTCATGAGTATAGTGAGTCTAGTTAAGGACTCTAGTCAGCCTGAGCATGGGAAACATGGCCCTGGCAGGCCTTGGCCTTCTCCCACATTTCTTCTGTCTTGCTAAAAATCATCAGATTACATTCCTAAAGCTAGCCACCAAGGTCTATCCCCTTATTTGGCCACTTCCTCTTCCTGAGACTGCCAACCAAGGTTCAGCTATCAAAGTATTGAGGTTGATCAGACAGATACAGACACCCACAACCAAACAATGGATGGAACTTAGGAATTATTATAGAAGAAGAGGAGGATTGTGGGTCCCTAAGGTGATAGGAACTCCACAGGAAGACCAACAGAATCAACTAACCTAGACCCTTGGGACTCTTAGAGTCTGAACCACCAACCAAAGAACATACACGGGCTGGACCTAGGCCTCCCTGCTCATATGTAGCAGATATGTAGCTTGACCTTCATGTGGGTCCTGAACAACTGGAGCGGGGCTTATCCCAAAAGCTGTTGCCTGTTTGTGAAATAGGTTCTACTAACTGGACTGCCTTGTCTGGCCTCAGTGGGAGTGGATGTATCTAGCCTTGTAGAGACTTGAAGTGCCAGGGTGGGAGGATACCCAGGGTGGGGGGCAGGAGAAGCGGAGGGGTGAGGGGGGAAGAATTGTGGCAGAGGATGGAGGAGAGTGTCAGTGAGTGGAATATAAAGTGACTAAGTTAAAAAACAAAATTAAACAAACAAACATGCCCAATTAAAATGAAACACCTCATCTTAACACAGGGTTTCCACTTTTACCTTTATAAACTATTCACCTGTGTCTTTCTCCTCTCTATCCAGAGGCAGAGCAAATGCTCCTGTCCCCACTCCCTTGTTTCCTTTCCTATTAAGCTCTGCTTATAGAATTCTGTAGTGTCTACAAACTATGCCAAATCTCTCCTACACAAATAGTCAAACCCTAAGACCCACCTGGTCAGCTTTTGACAAAACAGTGACCCTACTTCTTATACCATTTTCTTGGATAAGTTAGTTATTGCATCACTGTGACAACAGTATCTGATGGATACAATTGAAGGGAAGGGACATTCTTTAGACTCATGCAGAGAATGTCCATCCATCATGGCAGAAAAGGCATTGTGGGAGGAGGATGTGGGAGGATCTGTTCATATCATAGAAGATCAGGAAGCAGGGAGCAAGGCTGGCAACCATGACCTACTTTCATTACCTACCAAAATGTCTCACAGCCTCTCAAAATAGTACCATCAGAGGAAGAATTACTAGTCAAACATGATCCTGTACAGGATATTTCTCTTTCATATTTAAAATGTCTTATAAGTGATTCTGATTCCTGTTTGTCTTAACCTACATTGATGTTATCCCTCCAAGGTCAGATAACTCTTTTGCCTCTTGTGCATTCTCTAGATGTAGCATGCATGCCCCAGCCTTTGTAAATGTATGCTCTGAATGTAATTTTTAGTTAGATGACTGATACATGTAAAATGCTTAATAAAATGCTTGGTACATAGGCAATGTTAAGTAAATAACAGGTTTTTAAAACTTATTTTAAAACATCTTACAAACTATTCTTGGCTTGAGTACTCCACCTTAAAACTTCAAGGCAGAAAATCCATGCCTAGCTCTCTGAGGGTTGTGAATCTGACCTTTGTATCTTTTCTCTTGAGTGGAAAAGGCTCACAGAGGCCAGATGATTCATATAGCCAATGGGATATAGAACTTGGGGTGAATGGATTAGTGGCCTCTCTGCTCTGAGCCTAGTGCTCTGTGTTTTGGTAGGAATTAGAAAGAGAGGGAGATCACTTTTTACAGCAAGTTCTTAGTTGTTTCAAAGCCAGCTTATGTGTTAATCAAATAAGCAAAGTGCTGATGTGCACAGGTATCAAGATAGTGTCAATAGTTTAACTCCTGTCTCATTTATCTACGTTACCATGGGTGAAAGCAGATCTGTAAATGCAGGGACACTGAACTCAATGACAAAGATCAATTACAAGAACGTTCACATAGTGGATTAAAAAAGTAAATAGGAATGGAAATGGAAAGAAGCCTGAGGAAAAGAAAGTCCAGCTACAATCCCAAAGTGGGATCCAGCTCAAGGGGTGGTCCCAAGGCCTAACACTATTAGTGAGACTATGCAGAGCTCACAAAAAAAGGAACCTAGCATGATTGTACTCCGGAAGACCCGACAAGTAGCTGAAAGAGTCAGATGCAGATATTTGCACCTAACGAATGGACAGAAGCTGATGACCCATGTTGTTGAATTAGGGAAAGGATGAAAGAAGCTGAGGAAAAGGACAACACTGTAGGAGGACCAGCAGTCTCAATTAACCTGGACCTCCAAGATCTCTCAAACACTGGACCACCAAACAGGCAGCATATAGCAGCTGATATGAGGCCCCCAACACACATGCAGTAGAGGACTTCCAGGCCTGTGTTCATTCAGAGATGATGCACCTAACCCTCAAGAGACTGGAGGCTCCAGGGAGTTTAGAGATCAGGTGGGGTAGGGGTGGGGGCATCCATGCGGAGACAGGGGTAGGGGTGGGGACCAGGTATGGGATGTGGAACAGTTGGAGGGTGGATGGGGGGAGGAATAAAATATGGAGTATAAAAAATTAAAAAAATAACATAGTTTTCCAAGGAGATTGTAAATGCCTTGTCTTTTTATGTGATTTAGATAGAAGAAAACAATTTAGACTAATGCAAGTCTCTTCTTTTTAAATGTTTTTACTGAAAATAGGATTTTTTTCCATACAACCTGACTATAATTCCCCCTCTTTGTACTCCTTCCAGGTTTTCCCTATGTCACCTCCCATCTAAAAACAAAAAACAAAAACAAAAACAAAAACAAAAACAAAAACAAAAAAAGATTAAATTAAAGAAGGAAGAGGAGGGGAAAAACAAACAAACAAACAAACAAACAAACAAAAAGCAAAGCAAACAAAACAAGGACAAAATGTGCCTTCAATTCTGCTGCCTGTTTATATCAATGATTATCACCTTCATGTTCTTTACAGAATTTAAAAAATATTCATATATTATTTTGGCAAGACATAGAACTTTAAAAAATGTACAATAAGCTTTATAGGTTAATATATCTAGTGCTTAAAGTCATTCTACCTTAAAAATTACATACATATGTCTGATTAGTATATCACACTTTATGTGGCAATTCTCATACTGTTGAGTTTGTAGGTTATTTTCAGCATTTCACTGTTTAAATGGCATTACAGTGAATATCTTTGCACATACAACTTTCCTATTAGGGACTTCTTGTCTTTCTAAAAAAAGAAAAAAATTTCCCCAAGTGTAATCACTAGATTAACAAAACACAGCCTTTAGTGGTCCAATGAACATACTTGCTTCCTGTTTGTGGACTAAGGTATTTGTTTCAAATGGCTAATACTTATTTTATAGATGGGGAATTAGAAAACAATAGAAAATTTTTTCTTCTTATCTCATCATGATATTAGCTTTTATGAGGGTTCTATTTGGTTTAATGAGTTGGAATGTTTTCTTAACTTGTTATTGGTACTTTGTAATCTCACACCATGTACCCCAATCCCACTCATCTCTCCCCGCTCATACCTGTCCTTCACCCTTGCAACCTCTTCCCCAAGAGAGAAAAATTAAAAATCTCATTGTGGAAGCTATAGTGTATCACAGTATGTAACACAGATTACACTCTTGTCCACTTTTCTTTGCTTGCAAATGTACATTGGTTACTGGAGGCTCCTGGCTTCTCCTACTCTCAGTACTGGAACTTCACTGGGACTTCTCTCAGATATCCCGTTGTTGCCCTATGTCATGGTGATCCTGTAGTGATGGATCTGTAGGATCAGCCTATTTATGCACTCTAGTAGTTCACTGATTGGCTAAATGTTGGGGTGGGCCAATTCAAAGCCCTGGATCTGTCCCTGAGACCCATCTGAGCTGGTAAGCCCACTGGCTTTTCCTGACCAGGTGAGGGTATATGGCCTGCTCTCCTGATGGTTGCATCTGATGAGAGACATAGCCATATCTCCTACTCTCATGACCCCAGAGTCAGCTCTCCCACCTGCTGTAGATAGAGGAGGGAGGAGAAGAGGGTGTCTCTCCCTTGTCTGTGCACTCCCAGCATCAAGAGATAGGGCTGGCTCTCTTGTTTCTCCTATGCTCACACCCTAGGGGCCAACTGTCCTGTCTACTATAGGTGGCAAGGGGTGGGAGTGGGGGGGAATCTCTCCCTTACTGTATTAGTTAGGGTTCTCCAGAGCCACAGAACTTAGGGAATGTCTCTCTATATTAAGGGAATTTATTGTGATGACTCACAGTCTGTAGCCCAACTAACCTAACAACAGGGAGCTGTGGATGGAAAGTCCAGGAGTCTAGCAGTTGCTCAGTCCCATGAGGCTAGTCATTTCAGTTGGTCTTCTGTAGAAGTAGGTTACTACAGATGTGCTGGTAAGTAAGTGAAAGCAGTCAAAGAGTGAATCTTCCTTCTTCCAATATTCTTAGGTAGGTCTCCAGCAGAAGATGTGGTCAGATTAAACGTTTGTACCACTACACCTGGATCTGGGACTTGCTTTGTTTCAGGCTGACCTTGAGCTCAGAGATCTCCTTGTCTAAAGTGCACTACCTTTCCTGGGCCTAAGCTTTTCATGGCCACTATGCCTCAAGATCTCCATGCTAGGATCCAGGTCAGAAGACTGCCTTCCAGCCTCAAGATCTGGATCACAGCTGAGCCCTCCAATTCTGGATTATAGTTCATTCTAGATATAGTCAAGTTGACAACCAGGAATAGCCATTACACTTATCCATGTCATCACAGATCAGAAAGGTGGCCAAGTGCCAGGGCCAGTTCTCCCCATTCTTGACCTCAGGGTTGGTTCCTCCCATGTTCCCCTTCCCTGGGTGAGTTGCAGGGGAGGGCAGCTTTCCTAAGTGCTGCAGCTGGCGAGGGACAGGGCTAGTTCCCTGCTTTCCTGACTATAAGGGCCAGCTCTCCCACCTGCTGCAGTTGGTGAGGGGCTAGGAGGGAAGGGGGGGATTTCTCCCTTGTCCATGCCAACACACAGGAGACAAGTGGTAGGGCCACCTCCTCTGTGCTAGCATTTTCCAGGTGTTTCCACCTGCAACTTCTGCATTGTGCAGGGACAGCTCTCCCATGATGCCCAGGTGAGGGTGGAACCAGTTTTGCCCAGCCCTCAGATATCAGCATGTCCCCAGGTGGCAACCTAGGTCAGGGATGTCCGCCTGGCCTTTGTTGGTAACAGACCCCTGTGCTGCAGGGCCATGGATCCGAATGTGGCCCTTAATGGCAGCACAGGCAAGGACCCTACCATGGTCCTGGTTACTCACATCAGACTGTTCCTCACTATCCTCAAGTTTCCAGTTCTGCCTCTCTTCATTGTGCCCTCATCCTTGCATTTCTCTACCATTTCTTCACCACTTACCGTTCCTCGTAGGGCTGCCCAGAGTCTCTTGAGTGTTTGGAGTTGTCTCAGGAGTGGTCTTAGGGGTGCTATGCCCCACTCACGTATTATGGAGCCAGGCAGGGGTCTGCCACCCACACCCCCCTCTCCAGCTCCAGAGAGGGTGCTCCCTGTCTGAGCCCCATGGCAACAGTCTGGTGGTAGGCTCAGGTATAATCCTCTCTTGTCTCCCTGGCTCCCTTCCAGTGATCTCTTGTGACCATCATATGTCTTGTTCTCCTTCGTCCCCTGGCCTGAGGTCTCAGGCAGGGTTCTTTTAGTCTCCAGCTTTATTCTGGTCCTAGGACCCCATCTACGTCCACGTAAGACCCCATCTGGGTCTATCTGGACCCCATCTGGTTCTATCTGGACCCCATCTGGGTCCACCTGGCTCCAGATTAGTGGCCATCTCAGGCTAGCTCCTTGTTGGAGCCCCACTGTACTGGACTAGTGCTCGTCTCAGGCTCGTTCTTTTCAAGAAATATTAGGCTACTAATCATTCATATGTTCATAGGTCAGAACACTTGACATTGACATATACCCCTCCTCTCTGCTACCTACTGATTGACATATGACACAGCAGACATACCTGGAAGGCTTCTAGGGGCAATGCATTGGAAATGTTTTAATCTTGCTCCTTAAGTAAGGAGGTTTATTTTTTCAGAGATATGTAGTCTGAATATTTGTGTCCCACAAAAATTTATACATTGAAATTCTAAGTCCCAAGTGCTGTTCTTAGACCTTGGGACTTTTGGAGGTAATTAGATTGTGGCCGAGGAGCCCTCATGAATGGAATGAGTATCTCTGCTGGGTTGAAAGAAACAATGTTTCAAATAAGCTTAGGTACTTGACACTTGGTCTCCAGCTAGTGGTGCTGTTTGAGGCAGATATGGAGCCTTTAGGAGGTAGAGCCTACTGAAGGAGGCATATCACTGGGGCCAGGCTTTGAGGTTGTATCACCCACTCCAACTTCCTGTTCTCTCTGTATCTCTGCTTCCTGCACATGAATGAAGGAAAATGTGATTAGACAGATCCCTGTCCTTCATGATGCCTTTCCTATCTGTTGTCATGGCTTCCCCTCCACGATGGACAGCACGTTCTCTGAAGCTGTAAGCTAAAACATAACCTTCTCTAAGTTGACTTTTGTCAGGGTATCCTGTCTTGGCAGCAGACAGGTAATTAGTACAGCGTCTGCATGAAAGATACTCTGGAGAGCTAGCTATCCTCTTCCCCCACATGGGATGGAATGAGAGGGTGTTACCATCTACCATGCATTAAATATAAAAGGGTTCTCATCAGATATTGATCAATGCCTTGGTATTGGGCTTATCAGTCCCCCAAACTGAGAAATAACTTTGTTATATGTAAGCTACCCAGTCTATTGTGTTTTGTTTTTTGTTTTTGTTATAACAGATTAAAAAAATATGGTGTTGTTACTATCCAGTTACCCTAATTCTGGTTTAGATTGTTTTGAGAGATACAGGATTTGCTGAGATAAGTGCTCAGAAAATTTGGATTTTAATCTTAGGTATGCTATTTGTAAAAAAAATAAAATAAAATATACTTTAAACACTGAAGTCTCATTAGCTTTACATTGTAGAAAAAGAAAAACAATTAAGTTACCCCAATTGATTCCTAAGTTCTCAGAAACTGTTGTGATTGTTCACACCTACTTTTTGGCTTTTGGATTGAACTCATTTGAAAGGCACCCCCCTTTACATAGTCTGTGTAAAATTGTGTGTTTTCTAATGGGATGATTACATACAATAGTATACTGAAGCTGAACTTGACTCTAAAATTATGTAGGCAATGACTCATTGGATACTTTGTGTCTTCTCTGAAATGGAGATAATAATAGAGTTAAATGAAGACTAAGAGGAAATGCTATTCCTGGACAACTGTCCAGGGAAATGAACTTATAGAACTGGTTTCACATTTGGGATAATCTAATTACTGGGACAAAGTAATGTCTGAGAGACAAAGAAATGCCTATCAGATAGCTACCAACATTTAGCATTCAGCCACCAAGACTACTTATATTTCCCTTTCTCCCTAATTCAACATCCCATGTTAGGTTCATAAATATTTTCATAATTACTTTTCAGAGACTTTAAGGTAGTAGAACTTTATGGTGGAATCAATGTATTTTAGCTTGATTTCTGTGAAATATTTAGCAGTATTTTAGACAGCCTTATTATTTCTAAGACATTTTCTGGAGATAGGTTGGCTTAGTTGGATATATAAAGAGGCAATAGCTGTCATGTAGGCTATTTATTTCACTATATTTACTATATATAGAGTGTATTTTCTGCTAGTCTAGGTAGAATGGATTTATTTTCAAGCCCCAATGAATGTGTATATCCAGGGCTTACATTCTGGATGGAGAGGTGCATGTAGTTTAAGAACATAAATATTGCCACAAATTGTCCACGGGATGGAAAGTAATAATGTCTCTCATCCATTGCAATCTTATCTGAAAGTCCTGTATTTTGGTACTGAAAGACAAAACAAATCCATTTCCATATCAGTCATTTTATATAGTATGTTGATGTGAGTTACTTTAAACAAATCTAATTCACTCTCCTGAGGGATGAGATTTGAAAGTATTTATCATTGGGTTCACTATGTGTACATTTTAGTTATTTGTACTTTCATACATGTATTGCACATATTGATAAAGGAATTGCAAAAGATACTATCCAGAACTCAAATGCAAGTTTTAATTCCAAGTTTAGTATATTTTTCCCCCAGCAATCTTGTTCCTCAATGAAATAATATAATATAGAAATATCACTGGCTTATATTTCCTCTGGACTTGGTTTCTTCTATTTTTACAATCCATGTGCCTAGGGAAGATTATGAGGAAGTGTTATCCATGGACAATGGTCTACATTTGGAAATAAACTTATGGGACTAGTTTCAGATTTGGAATGCTCTAACTACTGGGATATATCGGCCTCATCACAGCAGTCATCATTTTCAATGCACACAGACGTTCTAAGCAGGACAATCCAGAAATTTGGAACATGAACTCACGCTGCTGTTTGGGTTCTATCTGTTTCATATTTTTTAAAATGTTATAGTTTGGGTATCAAATGTCCCTCCTATAAATGTTAAATGCTTGGTTGTCACTGATGGATTTAATAATTGACTCATGATAAAGCTAACCTCACTAATAAGTACAATCTGCTGATAGATTCATTATTGGGTTTCAGAATTATGGGAAGGTAGTAGAAAGTAAGTGGGGGTGTCTAGTCTTGAGATAGGCACCACGCTTTTCTGGCATGATGCACCTGCCTTATTATGGTCAGGAAAGCAATGGAGCCAACTGATGACCAGGGGCTCAAATCTGTGAACCTATAAGCAAAATAAATCTTTCCACCCTTAAATTAATTTTTGAGTATTTTTTCCAGTGCTGCATGCCTTTAATCCCTACATTTAGGAGGCAGCAGCAGGTAGATCTCTGTGAATTCAAGATGAGCCTGATCTACAGCATGAGTTCCATGACAGTAAGGCTACAGAGAAACCTTGAATCAAACAACCAAAAACTAACCAACCAACTAAATAAAATACAGAGATGAATCTATGGATATTTTCAAACAGAAATATAATCAAAACACATTGTTTGAAATTCTTGAAGGACAAATAAAATTATATACAAACATAGACTGCAAAGATGGCTGAGTCGTTAAGAGCAATGGCTGCTCTTCCAGGGGACTCGGGTTTGGTTCTTAGCACCCACACAGCAGCTCACAGCAATCTGAAACTCAAGTTCCATTTACTGAGTATTTTGCTACAAAAAGCAATGCACTCAATGGACAATAAGGAAAGAAAATGTTTTTGTAATAATCTTAGGTTGTTATATTTGAAAGGGACATTAGAAAATATTTGTTTCAATTACATAAAATACTAGGAAACTAAATTCTGGAGCAAAAGGGTACATGAAAAGCTCAAATCTTACAATGAATTAGAGATATTCAAGACTAGAACGCAGGCTTTCTGAATCCCAGGCCAGTGCATTTACTACCAACAACTGCAAACTTGGTTTTGGATTCCTGCCAACCAGGAGGCACTTAGCTATGAGCTGACACTTGCATCCATAGCTTTCCTGAATGTAAACATCAGAAATGTAGGTGGAAGGTTGTGGAGAATTTGGGATTTGAAGTCACTTTTGCTGGGGTTATTGGATTATGAATTTGGATATGCTACCTACATAAAGACCCCAAGGAAGATAATCATAAAGGATGAGGAGAGTTGTAACAGCAGAGACTGGAGAGGCCAGAGGGTATAGATCACTGAGAGGCCTATATTTATGCATATGTATCTGGATAATTAGCCTGCTGTGTCTTCAACTTCTTTCTTTTCTGAGAAAGAAAAAACGTGATCTGGCATGGAACCAGTATTTGTTTTGTTGCTCTCTTCACTGTTCAGCTTGTGCCATTTGGGCAAGACAATATTTATAAAGAACACTGACCTCATGTCTATGGAACACTTCTTATATACTTCTTGCTTCATATGTGCTGGTGACCAGTATTAGAGCAGGGTTCTGGAACTGAGGACGGATGTGTGGCATCAGCGAGAATGAAGACACTGACCACCAGTTGATGTTCAAGCAAGTGGTCCTGAACAGCTCCAACCATCTTTATTTACACAATCATAAGCCTGGTTGCCTGAGCAGTGTTATTATCATTTTTTAAATTCAGTCATAATATCAGCACTACAAAAGCCCCCTATGTTCCCCTAATAGTTTCCCCTCCACCATACCCTTTCCTCCTCTTCCTCCCTCCCACCCCTCAACCTTATTTTGAAGGTTCTACTGTTTGCTTTCCCCCTCATGGTTGTATATGGGAAGACTGTGTTTCTTGTTTATTTTACGTGCGAAATTGAAGCTTAGGTGCATACTCAGCTTGTTTCAATTCACAGTACTTGAGAGTGGTAGACTCTGGGATTGAACTGAGTCTGATTATCCGGAGTTCAGACTCACCTTTAAATAATATTCTGCAGGGCGTAGTGGAGCACGCCTTTAATCCCAGCACTCGGGAGGCAGAGGCAGGTGGATTTCTAAGTTCGAGGCCAGCCTGGTCTACAAAGTGAGTTCCAGGACAGCCAGGGCTACATAGAGAAACCCTGTCTTGAAAGAAGCAAATAATAATAATAATAATAATAATAATAATAATAATAATAATAATAATAATCTATTCTTTACTGGGGCAATTTGTTTCTTTTTAACATTTCTGTCTATCACTTAATTGTAGCTGTCCAGCAGCCAAGGAGAACTGCGTACACCTGAAAGGGAGGCTGGGAATGAAATAGGACAAGTGGACTAGAGAAGAATGAAGCCAAGAAAGAGTCTCTCTGATCAAGGCTACAAGTTTAATTTTTCAGCTCTGCATTTAAATAAGCAAAACCCACAGACCCATCCCTTTGTCTCAGCTGGATTGAGTTGCAAAGCAAGCTCAGCAGGTGGTCAGCTCCTCAAGGCCAAGTTCTCCAGCCTGGTTGTAAAACCTTAGGAGGGGGTTTGCTTAGCCTATTCAAGGCTGGGGGAAGGACACACTTAACATTATACTAAGTCACTCTTGTTATCTCAGAAGTGTAAATGATTTTAATTTTCTTTTATTCAGAGAAAGAGCAACTTTACCAGATTAAAAGACTCAGGGCAAAGGAAACCAGGAAATAAAAGTTATGAGGAAAATAGAGGAAGTTTTCTTGGAGTGGTTATAAAAAACTTTTAATGATTCTTATTGTATTGTTTACCAACTGAAGATCATCTTAGATGCCTAGATGTCAGCTCATAAAGTACATCTCTGGTGTGATAGTAGAAATTTGAGGGGCTGAGATTCCCTTTGTGCTAAGAGATAATGAGGCAGGACAGGAATACATTGGAAAACCCACTAGTTACCAAAAGGAATAGCAATATTTTCTTGTTGTTAAATAAAATATGAGGCTGGGTGTTGATTACCCATGTTTTTAACAATTTAAGGAAAAAAATAATCTTTGATAGATGTCCTAGGTGTTGAAATATTTCAGATAACTGTATCTTGCATAAAAATAATTCATTACCAGTCTTTGGAATGCAGGCAAATTGCTAATGGGATTAGAAAACATTTTGAGATGTTAAAGCATAACAGAATAACATATTGGAAGGATTAAAATATATCCTGTTGTCATAGATACAATTTCACCCTTTGTCAGAGAGAATATTTGCTTAATTTTGGATTTAAATAACCTTGATTGATGCTTGCCATGTGTCAGATATGTTTATGTTGGCTTTAAAATTGAATTATAATAAACTACATGTCATGTATTATCATTGCGTTTCACAGATAAGTAAATTGTTGTTTAGGCTGCTTAAATGATGTGCAAAGGCAGTCAGGAAGATGAAAGTTGGGTTGTTGTAACACCCAAACTATCATCTTTTCTTAATATAGTTCTGTCATTTAGACAATTTCTGACTCAGAATTGGGTCATGGATATTAGGTTTGGGATGTTTTCTTAATGGAGGAAACCTAGAAATGCATTATTTTGAGTGGAGATTAGATGAGGGAGGTGAATATGTGCCCAGAGATCAATTGCCTGAAAAATCTTCCTCATTACCATTGGTAAGAACAGAAGTCTCTGAACCACACATGTAATTTGACTTCCTTACTTTGCAGATGAGACTTTGGGGGTGGATGAGGCTATGCTTTGTTTTTTCTTTTAAATCTCATGATTATGATGATGAACCTGAATTCAAGGTTAGCTTGGGCTAACTAGAGAATTCCAGAACAGTTTGGTTACAGAGTGAAACACTTAAAAAATGGTATTGCCACAAAAGAAAGCAGAAAGTGTAACAAAAATTAACAAAGGAACTAAATTCTACCTCTAGAAATAGGAAGAACTGTCTGAAAGAGATGCTAAAATAGATTTTAAAAAATCAAAGATATAAAAGATTGAAGAATATAAGAAAACAAGACACAAGAGGATTATTCTGGTAGTTTTTAAACAAAATCAAAGTAAATATCTAGAAATTGATAAACAAATCCCCAAAATAAGACTTTTGGTTGACAGACAAAGAAAGAAACAATGATTTGTGGGACAGAGCTGGGGAAAAGAAAGAAGCTGAGAAATGGAGACAAGAAACTCCAGTATTACTCAACAGATGACAATAATAAAATAGGGTGGAGACAATTTACCAAAAAATAATGGCTGATCATTTTTAAAAGTTAAATACAGTCTCTATAAAATGAGAAGATATATGGATCTGATAAGGATACATAAATGAATAGATGGATGGATAGATAGATAAATTTATATCATGCATAAATTTATGTATCTATGATCTAACTATCTACATAATAGATAGCAGATATACAGATAGATATATATATATATAAAAATTAGTATATCCGTGTGTGTGTGTGTGTGTGTGTGTGTGTGTGTGTGTGTGTGTGTGCGCGCGCGCGCGCGCAAAGACAGTCAGAAAGGTGAAAGTTGTGTTTCACAACTAAATAATCATCTGAAGGAGGTGGTTCTGATGCTAAGGTTCTGTTCCCAACTGGTTCTTGATCTGTAAGTAAAGAAAGCCAGGGGTCAGTTGCAGGGCAGAAGGTACAGGCAGGACTTCTGAGTCCCAAGAGGAAAAGGCAGAGGCAAGGAAGGAGAGGAGAAGTTTCTGCCATGCTTTGGAGGAAGAAGAAACCAACAGCCAAGTGAGGTATTGGGAGAAACTGGGGCCAGTGGCTACTGCTACAGGCAGTCATGGATGTTTGACAAGGGCGAGGTGGGTCTAGCCACTGAAGTTTAGGGCAGGTAGGAGGAGTGGAGATGAAAATATTATTAAGGGGATACTTTTCCAGGTGGGAGATAGTGACAATCACCAATTTTGTCCTAAGGCATGTTGAAAAGGAACAAACCGTGTGTATGTCTTTTATCCATGGATTCAAGGGAAGCTGAGAGGGGGCTGGTAACATAGTCACCTCCTGGAGCTATGGGTGGTAGCATGAATCTACATGCAACAATCACGTTTTCTTAATACTGATCTTAATTAGATATCTCCATCATATAATTTCTGAGTCATGGATGCTAAGTGTGAAATCTATTTATGTCTGTCTGTCTGTCTATCACTTGGTGCATGCCAAATAATGTTGTAGAAGATAAACTAATTCAATTTAATAATATTTTTACCTCTCAGAGTTCATACTTTGTTTGGGTAGAAAAAATAGACCAAAAAAATCATAACAAAACAGTAAAAAGGAAAGCAGGAAAGTATTTCCACTCTTGACCTCTAGTCATTTGTGTGTGTATGTGTGTGTGTGTGTGTGTGTGTGTGTGTTTGTCCTTTGTTTTATTCCAGAGCTTTATTTTTCCTTACATAATTACACAATGATAGGTTGTTGAAGCCCTGTATTCTCACATGACTGTAAGAAATCAGTCTTTTTTTGACATTTAAAAACAAATTTGAGATTATAATATAATCACAAAATTTCTCCCTTTCCTTCTTCCTTATGAACTGTCTTATATCCCCTTGTCACTCTCTTTCAAATTTATAGCTTTGTTTTCATTGTTATTTATGCATGTATGCATATAATATATATTACTAAATATAGCCTGCAAAATCACATAATGTTACTTGTATGTCTGTTGTTAGGTCTAACTATTTCTTTTTCTTTTCTTTTTTTATTTGTTTATTCTTTTCTCATATATTACATCCAGACCTCCATTTCCTCTCCCTCCACTCTTCCCAGTTCACTCACTCCCTCACCTCCCTTTTATCCAGCTCTATTGTTCCTGAATTTTCTTCTAGAAAAGAGCAGACCTCCTAGGAATATCAACTGCACAAGGCATAACAAGTTCCAATAAGACTAGGCACAAACTCTCAGATCAAGGCTGGATGAAGCAACTGAGAAGGAGAAAAAGGGTCCTGAGATAAGGCAAAAGAGTCCCCACTCCTACTGTTAGGAGTCCTACCAAACCCTCAAGCTAAATAACTATAATACATGTACAGAGGACCTAATGTAATGTAGACACATGCAAGTTCCATGGTTGCTGCTTCAATCTCTGTGAGCCTAGCTTAGTTGAGTCTATGGACTGTGTTCTTCTAGTATTTTGATGCCTCTGACTTTTACAGTACATCTTCCTCATCTTCTGCATGGTTCTCTGAGCTCCACCTAATGTTTGGCTGTGGGTCTTTGCATCTGCTCTCATCAGCTGCTGGAGGAAGCCTTTCTGATGACAATTGTGCTAGGCAACCATGTATGACTATAGTAGAATAACATTAGAAATCATTTCATTGACTTTCTTCTTCTTCTTTTTTTTTTTTTTTGGCCAGTCCTATTTGGGTCTACCACATGTCTCTGAGCTATCCAGCTTTTGGTCCCTGGCCATTAAGGCAATATTAGACATTGGATCCCCTGAGTTATGGGCTTCAAGTTAGATCAATCATTGGTTAGACACTTCCACAAGTTCTGAGCCACCCTTGCCCCAGCACATCTTGCCAGGAGGAAAGTTTGTAGATTTACGGTTTTGTGGTTGAATTGGTGTCTCAGTCCCACGCCTAGAAGGAAGCCTTGCCTAGTTACAGAAGATGTCCAGTTTAGGATCCATATCCTCCATTACTAGGAGTCCTCACTAAGGTCACCCCCACAGAATCCAGGAGGTTTCCACTGCACTAACTTTCCACATTGTCCTGAAAGTGCCTCCCAATTTCAATGTCTCTTCCTGTCCCTTCATCCATCTCTACTGCACCTAATCTCTCCTGCCCCCATCCCCTGCAGTCCACCTGCAGTAGACAGCATATTAGTCTCATAATCTAATTATTTATTAAATAACTGATAACAACTGCTAATCAAATGAGAAGGCTGAATGCATGCAAAGGTGAATACTAATGTTTCCAACTCAAGGGACAGTGAGGGGGGAAGTCACCAGTAAGAACAGAAACAAGGTCCTAAGGCTCTGCTTCCCCAAACTTGTTTCTTTTCACACACAGGACAAGCTGTGAGATATCATAAATCCATACACAATCTGGATGTCCAGTGAAAATCAGATTTTCCTCTCAAATTCATGACTTCTTTAATTACAACTGGTTACAGTTATGTTCATTGTTAGAAGTAACCAAAAATCTTATTATCATCCCACAGAGATGCTCTTGGAATTTCCATCTCATTTATGCCTGCCCACTCTGTGTGCCACTGCCTCTGGTTCTAAATAGGTCTGTTCTCTGATGAATCTTCCTTCCCCTAATTTCTTTCCTTTAAAATTCTCCATACTAGCAGACAAGAGGATTTTTCCCACAAAAGGCTTGAGCTTGCTCTATTTCCTGTTTGAAGACCATCAGCGATTCTTTCACAAGATATTCTGTGAGTTGGACTCCTCCTTCCTGCCCCAGATATCCTTCTCCTATTGCCTCTGTTCTTACCTCATCAGCCATGCTTATCAAATACATTATTGTCTCTTGAACAGCCTTTTTTCCCCCCACATGTTTCTGCACATTTATTTTTTCTGCTACATTTGTATGACAAGATTTCCCCCTCTTAATTCCCATTCATGAAGGCCAGACACACACATTTCCACCTTAAGATTCAGCTCAAGTTTCACCTCCTTGTGTTTCTTCTGACCCTCATCTTGTAGCTGAATTAATCCACCATTCTTTGAGACCTCATGTACAGAATCATATTTTGTCATAGTGCTCTTACACATACTTTGCATCTTTCAGGCTATTTGCTTCCTCTGTTATTCTTGAGACTAGATGNGCCAGACACACACATTTCCACCTTAAGATTCAGCTCAAGTTTCACCTCCTTGTGTTTCTTCTGACCCTCATCTTGTAGCTGAATTAATCCACCATTCTTTGAGACCTCATGTACAGAATCATATTTTGTCATAGTGCTCTTACACATACTTTGCATCTTTCAGGCTATTTGCTTCCTCTGTTATTCTTGAGACTAGATGCTGCTTCTTTTTGTCCCCTCTATTTCCTTCTATTCCAATCCTCCTCTGACCAAATATCTGGCCAATATATCAAATCCCCAAAGTGTTTTCTGAAAAAAGAAATAGATAAAGGAATGATGGTTGACACAAAGAAAATGTCTCTTTTGAAATGTAGAATTGATTTTCTGTCTCACCTTAGAAATTTGATTTGCTACTCTCCGGACACAGGGAGCTAATCAAAGTATGAGTATTTTGGGGCATGACTCCAAGTCCCCAAACTATAGTGTCTTAATTATGACTTTATAGGAATCCCCTAGACAGTTGGGGACCTTGAAACTTCATTCACTCTAAAGGTAAGCAATGACCACATTTGATTTAACCACAGAAGCAATTATCTCCCTGCCAGTGTGGCAAACTGCATCGGAGCTGTATTTATTGATGCATAGATTTCACAGGGCTGTGATATTTGAAGACAAATGGCTATGCCTATAATTAAGACTGCTAAAGAATTGGCCGCTATGATGTGATGATGGAAGACAGGGAGAAAGGGCAAAGGATCAGAAATGATCTGGATGACACTGTCTTTGTGACCTTGATGTCCCTTTCTTTCCATTGACTTTCCAATCAAATAAAGTCTTTCATTCAGTCAGTTCTCATACTATCTTTTTTATTGTTATAAAACACTGAACAATGAGCCATCTTTGCTGCTCTTCTGAAACATGAGTTAAAAGCTAGCTAGATCCAAAACCAATGCTAGACAGCAGTCAGTTATTCTAAATCCATGCACCTATGACCTAGTAAGAATAAAGTTGACACTCACGTAAATTATTTAGATAAGCTTCCTGCTGTACTCCAAATTAACTATGTGATTCAGACAAACCTCTTAATATCTCTGAACCTCAGTTTCTTATAAATAAGAAAATTAACACCATCTATCTCACTGGTATTTTTATGACTCAATAGCTTGACACTGGACACTACCAGAACTGAAATATAAAAAGCGCTCAATAAAGATGGCTCATTTTTCAACAGGCTCTAAGTTCAACTTCCAGCACCTATGTCAGGTGGCTTAAAACCCCTGTAACTCCAGATCCAGGGTATTCAACTCTTTTTGGTTTCCATGGGTACCTACATACACATGGAATATGCTCACAGACACATATATACATAATATATAAATAAAAATGAAAATAAATCTTAAAAATAAACATGTTTTGAATTGCAATTGATTGATTCATTCATTCATCTATATTTTTGAGAAGGGTCTCATGGAATCCAGGAGGCCCCCTAATTTTCAGTGTAACTAATGCTGACTTTGAACCTCCTGATCTTTCTACTTCTGCCTCTAATGTATTGGGATTATAGATGTATATTATAATACTCAACTTAAACATTACTTTAAATTGTGGTAAAATAAATATAATAAAACTTACCATCTTAATCACTTCTTTAAAAGGAAACAAACAAACAACACTGAACAAACAACTTGCTGAAAAGGTTTGTTTGGCTTATTCTTATGTTGAAGAAATCAAAGTTCATCAACCAAGGAAGTCAAAGTAGAACTCAAGGCAGAAACCGAGACTCAGGAGCTGATGCAGGGGCCACACAAGAGTGATTCTTAGTTGCTTGCTCTCATTGTTTAATCATCCTATTTACTTTTAGCACCCAGGACCACTAGTCCGGGTGTGAATCTGCTTGAAGTGAACTGGGATCTGAGTCAATCTGATTCAGCTTTGTGTTTTTGGAAAACAATGTATAAAAAGAAATAGAAGGACATTATCAATCTGAAAATCTATTGCAGGCTTTCTCACCAGGCAGTCTTGGTCATTCTCTCAGTTGTAGTTTCCTCTTTTCAAGTGACTCTAGCTTCTGTCAGGTTGCCATAAAATTAGCCAGCACACATATGCAGCAAGCACTTGTTACCCTGCACATAAAGATGACCTACAGATGAAACTGTAGAAAAGAATGGTCTCATTCTATATTTTCATCCACTATAACAAGATGATGAAGTTCTTCATTAATAATCCTTCTTCCCAAGACTGCTTTATTATGTAATAAATGTAATAGAGTAGGTGGCTGTTTCCTACTATTATCTACTAGAATCTTATGACCAAGATTCCTTTATTCTTTGACTGAGTTTCAGTTAAGACTATACCACATTAAAATGTTTTATCTTGCTGAATACTCACAAATTTTCATAAGACACTGTGATTCTCTTTAGGGATAAGAAAACAAATTAGAAAAGCCAACTCATTTTCAAAAGTAATATGTGGTGTGGTTGTAAAGAGTTAAGAATACATGTTGTTTACTCAAGTGTCTGATTACTGCACTAATCATTAGGGATTAAATTGTTCTCCATTTCCCATAAAGGGTACTCCAATATCACTAACATGGGCAGGCAAGGCCCTCTGGGTTCTGTAACAATATATCTTAAGCCCTTTCCTTTCTTTTTATTCTTTTTTTTTTTCCAATAATGCAGAACTGATTGCCATTCCCTATGCCTTTTTCTCATTTTTACCCTTTCTCATGCTAATAATCTGTCAGGCACTCCCCACACTTCCCAATGATTCATTCATGCTGTTTAGTACCCAGGTAACACACTCAAATGTAGCATTCAAAAAAAAAAAGAATCTTTGACTAATTCATTCATGACAGTTCTTTTAAATTTGTAAGTCAGGTTAGAGAACATTGACAAATTACTAATGCTCTACATATCCAAAGATGGCATTCATCACCCATATTAAGCATTCCATTGCTTTCTGTATTTTCTATTAACCTGTGAATTCTTTCAAGGAAGATAATGTCTTTAGAACTTGAGAGATTAGCAGAATGTTTTAAAGTTGTAAGAACTAAGTGAATATTCATGAGTGTGGGATGACATTAAGTCCTCACATCCATTTATGATACTATTTTTAAAAGATTTACTTTTAGTGTGTACAAATGTTTGCCTACATGGATGTATGTGCACTGTGTGGCATGCCTAGTGCCCATGGAGGTCAGAAGAGTGTATCAGATCCCCTGAAAGTAGAATTAAAGTAAGTTGTAAGTTACCATGTGGGTACTAGGAAATAAATTTGGGTTCTCTGCAAGATCCACAAGCACTTTCAATTGCTGATCCCTTTTGCTAGTCCTTGATGGTATCATTTTGATAGGCTCATCAGGTTTCCTACTATAATGGATGAGTTCACCACCAAGAGGGGATTGAAGCACCCAATACTTTTCTAGTACATCTAGGATTCATGTAGTGCAGTTTTCAATTTCCAGACATAATCTCTCTTGGGTGTGGAATGATGAGTACCACATTTGCTGGAGTGTTGAACTTCCCCTGACTTAATATACAAAGTCTTTTGAAACTTGATTTTGGAGTCCCCACCTACACCTATATTATTAGACTGGACATTTCTATTGATCATTCGAGTCTTCTTTACTACCATGTATGGATACTTGGGCTTTTCATGTTCATGCTATGGAAACTTTGCTTAGGTCTTATTTTTCATGTAGTTACTTGAACTTCTGAGAGAGTAAATCTTTACTTATATCTTTTACATTTATCAACTCACATGGCCAGTTGGAAATGAACTTCTCTACTCAAAAAATTGACAGCTGTTTAGCTTCAATCCAAATATATTCTAGATATTGTCCCAGCCCATGAAAGCACACACTTTTGAACAGAAGACATTTTTGAACAAGGTTCTTCAAGATTTTTAATTTCAGGCTTATCCTAACACTCTTTTTTGGATTGCATTTAAGGTCAGGCATGCCTTATGACCGGTGTCATTAGATAATGACAGAGGAACAAGCGAGTGTGAGAAAGCCCCTCAATATTCAAATAATTCATAGTTGAGAACAAAGAATAATTCTGCTTTTTATTTTTTAATGAAATGAGTTATGTACCCCAGGGAGATAAGAGACATCAACATGAGATTGAAGTAATCATGCCATTCAAGAAATTAAGACACACTATTTCCAAAATAAGTCAGCATTTCTCATTCTTCTTTTGAACAGCCACAGGTTCCTGTCTTCTTACAGGAATGTTAGAAGTTTGAGAACTACTCACTGACTGTAATGGGTCTAATTGAAAATAGCTATGTCCTCTTCTTTTTCCTCATCATTGATGAGCTCTGATTGGATGCAGCAGTAATAATGAGAGATTTTATGCACAGTCTGAATACATAGGTTATAGATGCTCTCTGGGGTGCTTGAGAAGATGGCTTTAGGACCATCAGTGGGCTGACCTTCACAAATGGGAGGCATCGCCTTTCCAAGGGCAGCTTGAGTGTCTCCTTTGAGAAAGTAATTTTCTTTTGTGAGTAACATGCTGTGTCATGGTTTATAACAACAGGAGGAACTGAAAGTTACAGAAGCTGGGAGGCAGAAAAGGGCTGTCTGTCTGAGGAATAACAAGAACTGATTTTATTCTATGCCACACTAAGATGAAAAGGCATCTTTTAAAAGCTTTTAGTGGGCTTTTCTTTGTCCTCATCATGTTCTGGAACATATCTAATGCATCTTGTATCTTTGAAAGGATGGGGGCAAAAAAGGAACCATTTTAGAGAAGAATTGTCATCATCAAACAGATTTTATCTGACTTGGACTTGGAGACATGAGCTCCTTGTGAAGCTTACAAGTCCTCATCAAGCTACCAAGCTATGGGAGCACAGAATGTGCTGATTGCAAGTTGAGAAAGATTGCATTCTGAAAGGGGGTGGATTTGAGTTTTCTCCAAGAAGGTTCAATGCAATGGCTTCCTAATTTAGCAAGGAAACATGGACACATGCACAAAGGTGTTCTCAGAATTCCTTGTGTAATTTTATTTTATTTTTTTCTTTTATCTTTATTTTTTCATTATCTTTTTATTAGATATTTTCTTTATTTACATTTCAAATGTTATCCCCTTTCCTAGTTTTCCCTCAGAAAACCCCCTATCACTTCCCCTCTCCCCTGCTTATCAACCCACCCACTTCCTCTTCTTGGCCATGGCAGTCCCCTATACTGGGGCATAGAACCTTCACAGGACCAAAGCCTATCCTCCCATTGATGACCAACTAGGCCATCCTCTGCTATATATACAACTAGAGCCATGAGTCCCACCATGTGTTTTCTTTGGTTAGTGGTTTAGTCCCAGTGGTTTAGTCTTTGGTTAGTTCATACTGTTGTTACTCCTATGGGGCTGCAAACCCCTTCAGCTCCTTGGGTACTTTCTCTAGCTCCTTCATTGGGGACCCTGTGCTCAGTCCAATGGATGACTGAGAGCATCCACTTCTATATTTGTCAGGCACTGGCAGAGCCTCTCAGGAGATAGCTATATCAGGCTTCCGTCAGCAAACTCTTGTTGGCATCCACAATAGTGTCTGGTTTTGGTGGTTGTTTATGGGATGGATCCCCAGGTGGGGCAGTCTCTGTATGGTCCTTCCTTCAGTCTTTGCTTCACACTTTGTCTCTGTAACTCCTTCTGTGGGTATTTTGTTCTCCCTTCTAAGAAGGACCAAAGTAGCTACACTTTGGTCTTCCTTCTTCTTGAGTGCAAATTGTATCTTGGGTATTCTGTGCTTCTGGGCTAATATTCACTTATCAGTAAGTGCATATCATGTGTGTCCTTTTGTGATTAGGTTACCTCACTCAGGATGGTAATTTTATGTTTTTTTTTTTTTCAGAGGTATAG
>LR751994.1:59114-78089 GCA_902729485.2 Mus minutoides | reverse complement strand
CAATGATGGCCAACTAGGCCATCTTCTTCCATATATGCAGCTAGAGACATGAGCGCAGGGGGAACTAGTTAGTTCATGTTATTCTTCCACCTAGAGGGTTGAAGACCCCTTCCGCTCCTTGGGTACTTTCTCTAGCTCCTACCTTGGGAGTCCTGTGATCCAACTAATAGCTAACTGTGAGCATCCACTTCTGTGTTTAACAGGCACTGGTATAGCCTCCCACAAGACAGCTATATCAGGTCCCTGGTAATTTTATGTTTTTATAGATCCTCTTCCTCCTCCCACTCACAGACCCCAGCCAATATGACAAGTACTTCTTATGTTTCTGCAATTGGCCAAATGTATGCACATAAAACATCTAAATTTAGACCATATTCACAAAATATCAATAGAATAGTACAGTGCCAAATGTATTCTTTCACTAAAAAGGCATTTACTGAGGAATTGGTAGTATACCACCTGTACACTAGTAGGATGTTACAACAATGAATAAAATAGAAAAAAAAATTACCTTTCTCACCGTTGAGGGCATTTGAGTGCTGTTTGTAATATTTCTGAGCTTTGATTTGAGGATAATGGGAAAACTGTCAATTCTTTCTGTTTCTATGTATGAATGTACGTATATGTTTATGTGCATTTATATATTAGTGGGAACATGTAGATACTTTCCCACTGTTGTAACAGGAGAGAACACAGTATGAAACAATGAAACATGGAAAATGCAAGCACACATTTCTTTATTCCCTTGCTGGCTTCCCAAATATTGAAAATCCAATTTGACTTGGTTTCCAGCTGCAGAATCATTCCAAAGTGGCACTCCAAGTAGCCTATCTAATCAGAAGTAGCATACACTATGAAAGCTTAATGCCATTAGGTGGAATTCTACATTTTGCCTATTAAAAATAGCTAAACACTCAAACACTAAGCTATTTACTCTGGGCGTGGAAGTCAGTTTGTACTGGTTGCAGTTGATAAATATTACATCTTGTATATCAATAAAGAATTTCCCTCCCTCCCTCCCTCCCTCTCTGCCGAGGATCAAACCCTTGGCCGTAAGTAATCTCAGTAGCATCTGCCATTGAGCTACATCAACAGCAAGCTACAGTTCTTGTTATCAAGGGACTTAAATCCCAGTGAGAGAGATTGTTGAGTTTATTGTGAAACACAGTTGGTCAGAGGCACAGACATGAAGCTTCCTTTAAGAAGCTGGGGGCATGTGCAGTTTTGGAGTATGCAGAGGCAGGTGGGGATTCTATAGAAAGACTATTTCAAAGGACATGTGCTGAGATTCATAATGGAGTCTATGAGAGTGTTCTTCCTATTCTCTTCCCTGTTTTCAGCCTTTTTCAGTCACTCAGACTGTTCTTGGAGGAATAAAAAAGAAGGGCATCCTTTGGTAGTATCCTTGCTGGATGGAGCAGCTAAACACTCATCCACTAAACTATTTCTTCTCCTGTAGGAAAACTCACAGGTTGAGAGATCTTTCTTGGCAGTGAGCTATTCTGTCTTGGAAAAGGGGATATATTATATATATATATATATATATATATATATATATATATATATATATATATATATATATATATTTATATCTTACCGATTTCCATTTATTTTTCTTAAACTGTATTATTTAATGATGTGATTTAATTATTTAATTAACTTGTCAGCTGTTAATCTCAGTTCTAGGGTATCTGATGCCCTCTTCTGGCCTCCTTTGGCTCCTGCATGCATGTAGTACACATAAACTCATTCAGAAAAAGCACACATACAAATAAGCAAATAAAATGAAAAATACTTTTGAGAAAAAGAAGTCAGAAAAAAGGAAGTCACTTTCATTAATAGACATAGTAACATGGAAGGAAGAAATCCCATAGGGCCCCAACCTTAGGAAAAAAAAAACCAACAAAAAAAACCAAAACCAAAAACCAAACCAAACCAAACAAACAAAAACCTAAAAAACAAAAAACCAGACAATTAAGGAATGCTTAGAGCTTGAGAAACAGTCTTCTTGGGGAATAGCCCCCAACTGGGTATTTAATACCAAGTGGTTAGTACTGAAACCAGTGGAGAAGGAAGAGGGGAGAGGGGAGGAGGGGAGGAGGGGAAAGGAGGGGAGAGGAGGGGGAGGAGGGGAGAGGAGAGGAGAGGAGAGGAGAGGAGAGGAGAGATGTTAAATAAAAAGAGACCATGAATTTGAGAGGGAGAGTAAAGGAGGGATAAATGAAAAAGGTTGGCAGGAAGAAAGGAAAACTGGTCTTATTATATTTTGATTTCACGAAATAAAAATACTAAAATTCAGTTTGATTTGATTCAGTTAATCAGAATGATTATATATTCTGTGAAGCCACACCTTGGAGAATCAGGGAAGCATCAAAGAGAAACCATCTTTTCAAATAAGCATTCTATTAATATCACAGCTAGGATTTCTTTATAATTAATCATCCAAACTTGGTTCATTTGAAACTTATTTTCTCAAAATCAATTTAGTTAACATACAAAGCAATATGTTTTATTATAGAGTTAAAAACACTTTTTATTGATTTTTTTTGTGAATTTCACATTCTGTACCGCAGTCCCACTTATCTCCCCATCCCCTTGTATCTACCCTTTGCCCCTGCAAACTGTCATCCAAAATTAAACAAAGCATAAAAAATATTTTATTATGGAAACTGTAGTGTGTCCCAAAATATATCCCTCTGTCCATACATCTTCACTTGCTATTGTTCATTGCAATGAGTTATTGGTCTGGTTCGATGTCTCTGGATTTTGTGACACTATCAATATTGGCACCTCACCAGGATTTCCCCATTATTTATTATTATTGTCCTGTATCATGGAGATCCTGCAGCTTTGGATCAGCAGGACCTACTTACTGGGAGCCTCCCAGCCTGGGACAGGTTGAGACACAGAGTAGGACTCTGGTGTGGCTTTAAAGAATGATGGTCTCTGAACCTTCTAGATCTCTAACTATACTGAAATGCTGATGATAGCTTCTGAAACATCCTAATAACTTTCTTGCTCTTTCTGAGGGTAAAAAGATGCTGACTTAGGCAATTGACACCTGTAGCCTAACAGCAGGGGATTAAGTAACCTGACATTTGTTCTATCTCAGCAGGAACTGCTCAGCTCTAATTTTCAGTCTGCTACTAGAAATTGCAGGAAGAAAAAGGGACACTTTGAAAAGTGATTATAACACTTATTGCTAAGTAGTAAAAACTTCCCTAAGAAGCTCTCTAAGAAATGTTCTCCTCAGCTCAGTTCTGACTCTTCTCTTTTTTCCTCAGCATTTAGACATCTTTCAGAATACATGATCACATGGTTCATCGCAGGTTCACACATAAATTCAAATTATAAATTGAAATAGAGATTTACAACAGAGGATGTTTACATTCATATCCATTAGGAGTAATTATCTGGCTAAACATTCATCACCTGTCACAGTTCCACAGGTTCAATGACAGTTAAAAAACATAACTAAGTTATTCGTGAAGTTTTGTATAGGTAAATCCAGTCGATATTTTATCTTCTCTCCTAGTACCTATAATAAATCATTAGTCCCTTTTAATTTTTTTAGATATAAAATTACTTTTATTACCTTATAATCATGAACTAAAACAGTTTAACTACATCATAACAAAGAGAATGATTAAATTATGCTATACATATTATGGAATATTTAATGAATAAATACTTTTATATAAATTATGGCATTTTATAAACTTAATAAAAACTTTATTTTTTAATTTTTTAATTTTTATTTTTTTGTGTGCTTAGAGCACTTATCGCTCTTTTTTTTTTTTTTTTTTTTTTTTTTTTTTTTTTGGTTTTTTGAGACAGGGTTTCTCTGTATAGCCCTGGCTGTCCTGGAACTCACTCTGTAGACCAGGCTGGCCTCGAACTCAGAAATCCGCCTGCCTCTGTCTCCCGAGTGCTGGGATCAAAGGCATGTGCCACCATGCCCGGCCTAAAAACTTTATATTTTGTATAATATATGGCTTTGAAAAGTATAAAATGAATTATTTTTTAATTTTTAAATAAAACAGATTGAGAACAAATATGCAAGTAAGACCATAAATCTTTGATATAATACAGCATTGTTAATTAATTATCC
Organism: Mus minutoides; assembly: GCA_902729485.2. Lineage (NCBI taxonomy): Eukaryota > Metazoa > Chordata > Mammalia > Rodentia > Muridae > Mus > Mus minutoides. The sequence goes on along the minus strand of LR751994.1, from coordinate 73,978 downwards.
TTTATGTTTTAAATCTTTTTATTTTATTTTATTTTATTTTTTGATATTTTTTTCATTTACATTTCAAGTGCTATCCCATAAGTCCCCTATACCCTCCCCCCAGCCTGCTCCCCTACCCACCCACTCCTACTACTTGGCCCTGGCATTCCCCTGTACTGGGGCATATAAACATTGCTAGACCAAGGGCCTTTCTTCCCAATAATGGCCAACTAGGCCATCTTCTAATACATATACAGCTAGAGACATGAGCTCTGGGGGTTTTGATTAGTTCATATTGTTGTTCCATCTATAGGGTTGCAGACCCCTACAGCTCTTGGGTACTCTCTCTAGCTCCTACATTGGGGACCCTGTGTTCTGCCCTATAGATGGTTGTGAGCATCCACTTCTGTATTTGTCAGGGACTGTCAAAGCCTGCCAGAAGACAGCTATATCAGGGTCCTTTCAGCAATATCCTGCTGGTGTATGCAGTAGTGTCTGCATTTGGTGGCTGATTATGTGATGGACCACCCAGGTGGGGCACTCTCTGGATGGTCCATCCTTTTATTTTAGCTCCAAACTTTGTCTCTGCACCTCCTTCCATGTATATTTTATTCCCTATTCTAGGGAGGAATGAATTATCCACGCGTTGGTCTTTCTTGATTTTCTTGTGTTTTGGAAATTGTATCTTGGTTAACGGTTTTACAGCCACTTGGGATATGTTCTGAGTAGTAGAAGTCTGGTTACTATCTAGAAGCAATTAACTGGTGACACATGGGAGACTGGCAGATTTCTTATTGCAGTTTTGACTATCAGAAAAGGACCTAATAGCAGTCCCACTATGAAAGAGCTTAATAAATACTAATATAATTTTAGAAATTCTTATAGGATCATCATTAAGAATTAAGAAATCATCTACTTGTCTATATAGCATCACTACAATATAGTATATCTTCATAGATCTGCAGAGATCTTCTCAAAAGGGGTGGCTAGTAGCTAGTGATTGTCATATATATTTAATAATACAGGAAAGGCATATTAATAGCAGGAATCTTTCCTAAAATGATTTTCTCCTGGATCTTTCGTATCAGAGTTCTGTTGTAGATTTTTATCTAAGGTGATCACCTCCGGAAGATCACCTGCTAGTCATTAGCTTGTCCTATGATGGGTCCTGACATCTCTTCCTTTTGAATAATATAAATGAAGAATATAAGTCTCCTTCTGAGCAGACCTGATAGCAGACCCTAAGTGCTTGAAGATGACTGGAAGAAGAAACATAAGCAGAATAATTAATCCTATAATAATACCACAATTTATTAAAAAATTCCATAAAAAATTATTTTTAACAAAATTTACAATTGAATTTGAAAAAATAATCGGCCAATTCTGGTGCTGAAGAACTTTTCAGTCTGGAGTGACTGATGGAATTGATCTGGGAATGTAAGGTATCCATATCAATAGCAAGTTGTGAATTGCTTCACATACCATGCAGATGTGCTTGTTTCTGTTTGCAGAGCACTTTTGACCTATTTTCAGCCAGAGGAGTGACACAAATCCATTTATAATTGGCATGACATGAGGTAGTTAAATGTGTTTTAATATTTTGAACCTGAGTTCTTATGAAAAGGATGGCTTTCTCTACTAAAGCATTGGTTCTATCTGTCAAACCTCTATCAATCCTATCTTGAGTAATCAATGCCAAAGAAATATTTTTTTGTTAAGGAATTTACATTATTAGTGGTGTGTACCTGTTGGACTAGGGAGGCAGCAGAAGTTGCAACCTACCCTAAGAAAACAATTAAGCTTGTAATACCTAAGATTATTTCAGCTATAAATCTTTTAGGTCGTGATAGAGAATTAACAGTCTGTACCAAGGCAAACAGAGCAGAAGCATTGTATCAAGGCTGTGAGAAAGTAATTGGTAACAAAGTAGAAGGTAGCTAGTATACAGTAGGAAAAGGCATTAAGACACATGGCGAAGTTATACAATTGGTCAAATAGCATTCTGGTAGGAAATGATACATATAGATTATATTTAACAATTTTACATCCATTATATCCCATAGATATAGAATTAAAAGTCCAATTAGATGCAAAACTGTCAATTGCCTAAGCTAGCAGCTTTTTACCCTTAGAAAGAGCAAGAAAATTTTAAGGACTTTTTAGAAGCTATCATCAGCATTTCAGTATAGTTAGAGAGCTAGAAGGTCCAGAGACCATGATTCTTTAAAACCACACCAGAATCCTACTTTGTGCTCCTTCTCCACCCTCTTCTCTGACATCTAAATTGGTGCCTTAGTGTAGCCCCCTCCCTCAGCCGCTTCAGGCTGAGAGCAGACCTGCTGCCTCTGAAGGCAGGCCACCTACTGCTTAGCTTTCCAGCTAAGGCTGGCTTCCTTTGTTGTGTTAACTGCATCTGCACTTCTCTGGAATCCAGCTATTTGTCTGCCATGCCTCACCCACATCCTGCTTCCAGCTGAGACATTCCACAGTGCTGGAGATTTCTGGCTATATCCTGGTGTCTGCCAACTGAATACAGGCGCCTGGGCAGAACTGGCTCTGTGCCGGGTCTACCCTCTTATAACCAAGAAAGATTTCTAAGTAAAGTCAGAGATGCTTTGAACAGAGAGAGTCTGTCTTGGTGTCCATTTTTCTCCCATTTAGTCTCTTACAGTCCCAGTTCGCCTCCCAGGGAACTTGGTCCTTGGGTACACCACGAATGGCATACCTTAGAACAGGGCCTTTGAAGAAAGTAAGTCTACACAGATAGGACTCTCAACTGGGTCTTACAAAATTGAGTGCATGGTTTTGGAGGGTGAGAAATAGGAGTTGATATTGCCTACTGCCATCAGCAGAGGCTGATATTGGGTACCATTAGTGCCCAGACTGGCTCTGTACCCAAATACCATTGTTAGGTCTATGAAAAAGACCCCACTCGAGTCTCAGGAGTTCGCGCACACAAGGAACCACGAAAGACCATCTTGATGTAATACACATGAGGGAGGTTTACTCACGGAGCTCCGTGGGACGACACCCATCCCATGCAAGAGGTGGGAGAGTCGACCACGAGGCTCGAAAATTAGGAGCTTTTATAACAATGGGGTAGGGGGGTTGGGGAACTTGGCGCGGTTTCACATGATTGGCTAGTTCAAACATCAGCAGGAACCCTAGGTAGCAGCTTAAGGTAATAGTTAACTCTAAGAGACAAGGGGGCGCCAGGGTGGCCAGTTTTTCATTCTGGCCAGTTCTTCACCATCAAGAGAGAGCAGGTCTTCCAGGAGTACTGTGAGCACAGGTAAGACCACCACTTCTGCTCAAATTCCTGACCCAGTGGGACCCTCCCTGAGCAATCAGGAACCAATGAACCAAAGAACATCTGGAGACATGATCCTTCCAGGTTCTGTCTGCACCCTGGAGCTGACCCTGTGCCACAGCTATCCATACCCAAATTCCTCCCAGAGAGAACTGGACTCCCAGAAGTTCTGACACATATGCTTACAGGAGTGACAAGCCACAGTCAGAGACAGCAAGACCAGCTAACACCAGAAATAACTGGATGGTGAAAGGCAAGTGCAAGAACATAAGCAACAGAAACCAAAACTACTTGGCATCATCAGAACCCAGGTCTCCCATCACAGTGAGCCCTGGATACCCCAACACACCAGAAAAGCAAGACCCTGATTTAAAATCACATCTCATGATGATAGAGGACTTTAAGAAGGACATAAACAACTCCTTTAAAGAAATACAGGAGAACACAGGGAAACAGCTAGAAGCCCTTAAAGAGGAAACACAAAGATCCCTTAAAGAATTTCAGGAAAACACAACCAAACAGGTGAAGGATTGAACAAAATCATCCAGGATCTAAAAATGGAAGTAGAAACAATAAAGAAATCACAAAGGAAGACTACCCTGGAGATAGAAAATCTAGAAAATAAATCAGGAGTCATAGATGCAAACATCACCCACAGAATACAAGAGATAGAAGAGAGAATCTCAGGTGCAGAAGATACCATAGAAAACATTGACACAACAAAGAAAATGCAAAATGCAAAAATCTCCTAACCCAAAACATCCAGAAAATCCAGGACACAATGAGGAGATCAAACTTAAGGATAATAGGTATATCTGTGTTCTTTCCAGTCCTTCAACAGAGGAATGAATACAGAAAATGTGGTGCATTTACATAATGGAGTACTATGCAGCTATTAAAAACAATGAATTTATGAATATCTTAGACAAATGGATGGATCTGGAGGATATCATCCTGAGTGAGATAACCCAATCACAAAAGAACACACATGATATGTACTCATTGATAAGTAAATATTAGCCCAGAAGCATGGAATACCCAAGATACAATTCCCAAAACATGTGTTTCCTGCCATCAGCAGTGGTTAATGGTAGGTACCATCAGTGCCTAGCTGCTTTTGTTGGGTACCATCAGTACCTAGGTTATGCCAAGTGCCATCAGCTCTGCTTTTAATTGTTTCCTGCCATCAGCAGTGGCTGGTAATAGGTGCCAATATATCACCTGGATAGTTTGGGTACTATAAATGCCTAGGGTATGCCAGGAGCCATCAGCTCTGGCCTTAATTGCCTGCTGCCATCAGCAGAGACTGATATTAGATGCCACCAATGCCTCGCTGTTCTGTTGGGAATTATCAGCACCCCCTTTAGATCAGAAGCCATCCACTCTGGTTTGTGTGCATTTTGTGGGTATCTCTCAGGATGGCACAAAGAACAGACAGAGTTCTTTTTTTTTTTTTTAAATGTTTTTTATTAGATATTTTCTTAATTTACATTTCAAATGTTATCCCCAAAGCTACCTACACCCTTCCCCCACCCTGTTCCCCTACCTACTCACTCCCACTTTTTGGCCCTGGTGTTTCCTTGTACTGGGGCATATAAAGTTTGCAAGACTAATGGGCCTCTCTTTCCAATGATGGCCGGCTAGATCATCTTCTGCTACATATGTAGCTAGAGACACAAGCTCTGGGGGTACTGGTTAGTTCATATTGTTGTTCCACATACAGGGTTGCAGACCCCTTCAGCTCCTTGGGTACTTTCTCTAACTCCTCCATTGGGGACCTTGTGTTCCATCCTATAGATGACTGTGAGCATCCACTTCTGTATTTGCCAGGCACTGGCATAGCCTCACAAGAGACAGTTATATCAGGGTCCTTACAGCAAAATCTTGCTGGCATATGCAATAGTGTTTGCATTTGGTGGCTGATTATGGGATGGATCACTGGGTGGGGCAGTCTCTAGATGGTCCATCCTTTCGTCCTAGCTCCAAACTTACCGACAGAATTCTTTACAGATGTTATTAAGCATACTCTTAAAGAAAAAGGCATCAGGGTTAGCACTAGCCAGCTGACTGACTTTTTTTCAGTTTGTACCTTCACTCCCTGGGTTTCCAGGAAGGAGAACTTTAGATGTGGATGCATGGGAGAAAGTAGGGTTAGATATTAAAAACTGGTTTACAGAGAATGGAGGATTAGGCATGCCCCTTAAAGTGTTTGCCATGTGGAATGTGCTTAGGAAGGCATTGGCAGATGACAAAAAAGCCATATGTGCTCAGGGGACAGTAGATTCACCTCCTTGTGAGGGAACTCCATTATTCCAGTCTTGCTAAAGATCTAAGAACAATGTTTATTCCTCGACAGAAAAGTCTGAGAAAAGTAGCTCAGAAGAGAGTAATGATGAGTCAGAAGAGAAAAAATCAAGCTCAAAGGAGGAGTCTGATTCTGAAAATAAATCGACAAAATATCATAAACATAAGTGGCCTACCATGCAGCATTTAAATATAAGTCATTTCACCAGATCCTCTGAAAAACTTAGAAAGAAAGCAAAGGGTCTATTGGATCTGCTGTTACTTCAAACTCAGCAATAGGGTAAATTGTTAGGCAGTTTTCCAGTGAGTATAGAGAAAACCAAAGAGGATAAGGATCTCATATGGGAACCTTTGCCATTTAAATTGCTTATGACTCCTCATGGTTCATTTAAAATAGCCAGAGCCTACCTAACTAAAAATGAATTTTTACTGTGGATGGATATTTATAAGAACTTGGTTCAAAAAGAGTTATCTAAGGTATCTGGAAAAAAAGAGGGGAATGAAAGTGTTAACACATGAAATGTTTGTGGGTATTGGGGAATGGTTTGAAGAAACAACTCAACCAAAAACAACAAATGAAGCTCTAGTTAAAATATCAGCTTTAGCCCTGGATGCATGGAGACCTGTTAGTTATTAGCTTGTCCTATGATGACAAGGACTGGCCCTTTTATGTGCCCCAAGAGTTCACAGATGATGTAGAATTTGGGGTGGACCAACTCAAAGCCCTGGATCTGGGCCTGGGTGGTAGCTGGGCTGAGCAGCAGGGTGCTGCTGGCTCTCTCTCTCTCCCTCTCTCTCTCTCTCTCTCTCTCTTTTTCAATTAGTTTTTATTAGATATTTTCTTAATTTACATTTAAAATGTTATCCCAAAAGTCCCCCTCCCCCTGTTCCGCTGCCCACCCACTCCCACTTCTTGGTCCTGGCGTTCCCCTGCACTGGGGAATATAAAGATTACAATACCAAGGGGCCTCTCCACCCAATGATGGTCGATTAGGCCATCTTCTGATACATGTGGAGCTAGAGACACATGTTCTGGGGGTTCTGGTTAGTTTATATTGTTATTCCTCTTCTAGGGTTGCAGACCCCTTCAGCTCCTGGGGTTCTATCTCTAGCTTCTCCATTGTGGGCCCTGTGTTCCATCATATAGATGATTATGAGCATCCACTTCTGTACGAGACAGCTATATCAGGTTCCCTTAAGTAGGCACTAGCTGTCCTATGTAGTAGTGTCTGAGTTTAATGACTGATTATGGGATGGATTCCCCCCTGGTGGGGTAGTCTCTGTATGGCCCATCCTTTCGTCTTAGCTCTAAACTTTGTCTCTGTAACTCCTTTCATGGGTATTTTGTTTCCTATTCACAGGAGGAATGAAGTATCCACGTGCTGGTCTTCCTTCTTGATTTTCTTGTGTTTTGCAAATTGTATCTTGGGTATTCTAAGTTTCTGGGCTAATATCCATTTATCAGTGAGCGCATATCCAATGACTTCTTTTGTGATTGGGTTACCTCACTAAGGATTATATCCTCCAGATACATCCATTTGCTCAAGAATTTCATGAATTCATTTTTTTAATATGCTGGCTCTCTCTTATCTGCACCTCCAGGTCGAGCTTTCTAGTGCTGTTAGGCTAGGCCAGTCAATGTGCCAACTGCAGGAGACAAGGTCAGCTCTTCAGCTCTCCTGCCCTTGCGGCTGGCTCACCTGCATCCATGCCTCCAGAGCTAGCTCTATTGTGTTGCCCAGTGTTTTCAGGGACAGGCCCACTGTGTTGCCCAGGTGAGGTGTAGGGCCCACTCTCCCACCGATGGTTGCCAAGGCCAGCTCTTCTGCTCTTGCAAGTGGCCAAGGACTAGTAGGAGAAGGGACCACCTCACAGCAAAGGAGTTCTGGGGCCAGCACTGTGCCCTTGCTCTTAAGCTGGCTCATCTTTGTCCCTATCATCAGAATGGGCTCCACTCTCCCTCCCTCCCTCCTTCCCTCCCTCCCTCCCTCCCTCCTTCCCTCCCTCCCTTCTCTCCCTCCCACTCCCTTCCTTCCTCCCTTCCTTTCTCCCTTCCTTTCTCCCTTCCTTCCTCCCTTCTTCCATCGTTCCCTTNTCCTTCTCCTCTCCTTTCTCCTTCCTTCCTTCCTTCCTTCCTTCCTTCCTTCCTTCCTTCCTTCCTCCTTTTCTTCCACACTCACCCCTCTTTCCTTCTTTTATTTTTTAAATTAATTTTTAGGTAAATTTTTAACCTATTATATACAATAATAGGTTTCATTATGGTATCTTTATACATTCCTGTTAGTATTTATTTCCTTCCCCAACAGCCCTCCCTGTCCTCAAGTCCACTTCATCAGTGTTCCCTTCTTTTTTTTTTTTTTTTTTTTTTTTTCGAGACAGGATTTCTCTGTGTAGCCCTGGCTGTTCTGGAACTCACTCTGTAGACCAGGCTGGCCTCGAACTCAGAAATCCGCCTGCCTCTGCCTCCCGAGTGCTGGGATTAAAGGCGTGCGCCACCATGCTCGGCTTCAGTGTTCCCTTCTTTATCCTCCAATGGCTTCATTTCTTCTTTCATGGCACAAGTATTCTGTCACCCTCTATTTCAAGACTTCTTCTAAACACACAAACACATAGACCCTAAGATACTGCATATTACAAAAAAGATGGAGGCTTTTCTGAGTCTAGCTTATTTTCTCAACTTAGTGACATCCAGTTTTAACTATTTTCCTATAAATGTCATGATTTTATTCTTATTTAAAGCTAAATAATATTCAATGGTTTATATTTGATACATTTTTCATTCATCTGATGATGGACATCTAGACTTGTTCCATTTCTTAGCTTCTGTGAATAATGCAACTTTAAATAAGGATGCAAATCTAAACCTTCCTGGATGTCATAAACATGTACCATTAGTAAGTATATCAGCAAAGAAATTTAAAGACTGATTTTCCCAGTGAACAAAGTCTTCAAATAAATATTTGCAAACTGAGTTCAAGGAAATATTAAGATGATTATATAGCATGGTCAAGTAGGTTTCATCTAGAGATGCAAAGTTGGTTTAATATGGAAATGCATAAATACAATATGCTATGTATAGAAATTTAAGGGCAGAAATCACATGGGCATGTGGATACAGAACAGGCATTTGAGAGAGCTCAGCATGGTTTTATGATAAGAGCCCTGCAGAAGTTAGGAATAGATAGGAATATAGCAAAGTAATAATAGACATATACGACAAACCTACAGCCAACATTATACTATGGGGAAAACAGAGTATTTTCTTTAAAACCTGAGAATGACAAAGATATTCACTCTCACAAGTCTTATTAATTATAATATTTGAAGTCTTAACTAGCATAATAAGACAAGAGGAAGAACTAAAAAGGATGAGAATAGTAGAGGAAGAAGTCCAAGTATCCCTTTTTGTAGATGGCATGTTTCTATCCTTAAAAGAATCTGTGGAATTTACCAGGAAACTCAGAAATAAAATGAACATTTTCAGTAAAGTTGCAAGATACAAAACCAATATAGTAAAATCAGTAGCTTTCATATATGCTAATAATAAACTCACAGGGAAAGAAAACAGAAAAAATTGCATTCAACATAAATAACAAACAAAACATGAATTCAATCAACCAAACAACAGCCCCCCCCAAATAAAAACAGCTTCCAGCAACCCGACAAATATACCTAACAAAGGAAGTGAAAGATATTTACTGTGAGAAATTTGTGACATAAATCAAAGAAAAACAAATGTGATTGGCAGAATTATATTAGTAAGATGGCTCTATTATCAAAATAAATCTATAGAGTCAATAAAAATCCCAGCAAAATTCTAATGACATTCAAAAAATTACGAATACAATCCAAGAATTCATATGAAAAAAAAGGCCATTAATAGATAAGAGCATTTTAAGGGGAAATATACCACTGGAGATATCACAATAACTGACTTCAAATTAAACTACAGAACTATAGTAACGAAGACAGCTTCATACAGGTATAACAAAGATGGGTAGACCAATAGAATAAAGTAGAGGTCTCAGAAGCAAACCCATAATGCCATGGCTACCTTATTTTGTCAAATGTGTAAAAAACATACAGTAGACCCCCTATTTAACAAATGGTGCTGGCAAAACTGGGTATCTCTCTGCAAAAGAACAAAATTAGAGTTATTTCTTTCAGTCTGAAGAAAAATTGCCTCAAAGTGGGTCAAATACCTTAATTTAAAAAGTAAAACAAGGGTCTACAGAATCTGCTCAGTGGTTATGAAAACTCTTTCAGGTTCCCAGCAACCACATTGGGCAGCTCCCAACCACCTGTAACCCCAGCTCCTGGGCATCTTCTGGGCTTCTTTGGGTGTGCACAGGAGAGGTCCTGAGGGTTCCCTCTAGGTCTTCTGGTCAAAGCCTGCTTGTCTCTGTTCTGAGGCCACATAGTCTTAGATGGTTTTTATTATCTCCATCTACATATGGAGAATTCAATCTGGCTTTGAAGGATGTTTTAGATTTAGACTCAGAGACAGCAGGCATTGCTGCCCAAAGGGTAGTGCATTCAGTTTGGAGGCAATAAAGTATATACTATTCATCTGGGAGAAACAATGAATTCTTTAATATTTCTGGAATTACAGTATGGGGAAGCTGGCTAAAAAGACTAGAAGTTCTCCTGGCTATGGAGGCTATGAAAATAGTATATACTTCTCTGGGATGATACACATAAAATTTGGAAAGGCTTGGGCTGAATAGTTCATTAGTTAAGTGGCCCAGTCTTATCTGTGGCCCACCATAATTCCCGTCCTCAGTGCCCAGTGTCAAATATTATAACACTGTTTCTGTTTGGTTCACCCCAGTCTTCCATGCTTTCCCTGATCTCTTTTTTATAGCTTGTATTTTACATTTTTAGGATATTTTCTGAGATTACTAAAATGCTCTGCCTCTCTCTCTCTCTCTCTCTCTCTCTCTCTCTCTCTCTCTCTCTCTCTCTTAGATTTTCACTCCCCTTATCCTGCTCAGAGGTAAACTGAACTTTTTTCTTCCTAATGTTAACTCTATGTCATGACTAGGGCTTTTTGACTTATTATGGTAAAAAGGCCCCTTTTGTCCTCAACAACAACAAAAATTAGATGATGAGAAATAAGAACACCATATTCCTTTATTAATTTGTTCATTTATTCATTAAGTATTTGTTTTGTTGGGTAGTGTATCTGTAGTGTTAAATAAAATATTTTATTCATGTCCTTGGGAGGTTCATATTTGCATTTGGGAGCTAGTCATTACATAGCTAATAACACAACAATTAATATTTAATTATAATGGTGGCAATTGTAGTAATAAAAATATCCTAGAATATTTTAAACCTAGCCTGGAATGGACCAAAAAAGGGTTTTGATTAATAAGTTCTAGAGTTGTTTTGCTAATATTTCTTGTCCTAATTAGTTTATAATTTTTCATTGATTTTTTGTTCAAAAATTTATAGATAAATTATGTGTATTCATCATACACAACATGGTATTCTGAAATATATATGCATACAGAGTGATTATTAGACAATTAATGTACCTTAAATAGTTACCATTTTGTGGTAAGGATGCTTTACATCCATTCTCTTAGCATTTCAAAATTTTTTATTAGATATTTTCTTTATTTACATTTCAAATGTTATCCCCTTTCCTAGTTTCCCCTCTAAAGATCCCCTATCCCTTCCTGCCTCCCCCCTGCTCAGCAACCCACCCACTCCTGCTTCCTGGCCTTGGCAGTTCCCTATACTGGGGCATATAACCTTCACAGGACCAAGGGCCTCTCTCTTAGCATTTTTTAAGAATACAATATAATTACTAGTTATTAATCAGAGATAACAATGTATAATAGTTTTATAGAACTTATTTATATTAATGGGAATTTTGTCTTTTTACAACATCTCTAGACAGCCCCTCACCAGCTGCCCAATTTCTAGTAAGCACCATCCTGCTCTCTACTTTAATGAAATCAACTTTTTAAGAGTCTACATATAAGAATGTTCACAAAGCATTTGTCTCCTTTTGTTAAACTTATCGTACTTGGCATAAACTCCCCCAGGTTTATCTATATTGTCACAAATAGCAAGGTTTCATTTATATGGCTTATTATTACTCAGTTGTGTAATCATACCACATTTCTTTTTCCTTTCATTTATCACTGGACATGTATGTGGTTTCTAGACCTTGACTGCCATGGATAATGCTTCAGTGGACATGAGAGAGCTGGCATCTCTTTTATACAGTATATTTCATTTCCTCTGCATTTATGTTCAGTAGTGAAATTGATGAATTATTATTCAGTTTATTTTTAGTTTGTTGAACCATAATAGGTGAAATCAATTACAACCAGCACTGTACAAGGCTCTCATTGCCCTCTGTTCTCAGTAGTGAGTATGTACTGCACTTTTGGTAGTAATCCTGGTAGCAGATAGGAGGCAATACATTATTGTGCTTTTGATTTGCATTTTCTTCACCAAACAAGTTGTGTTTGTAGAAGTGATAAACAGATCTGAATGGAGATTAGGGATCAGCAGAGGAGATAAGGAAAGAGAAAAGAGTACACTAGCCTGTAAAAGGTTCTATGCATTATACTCGTGTGAATGGAGAGAAATACTTTCAAGAAACACAGATGGATAAATCAAAATACTAAGTGTTTTTGCAGATGTGGGTAGAAAAGCACGGGAGCGTACTGAAGTTGAGTCACAGATTTCTGATTTCATTTGTGGAGTGCATGCCAGTGACATAGATTGAGATATTAACTCTGAAAACAAGCTAGGTTTAAGTGGTGACTAATTTTAATTGTCAAGTTGACTGGATTAAAGCATATATAGAAACCTACATACACTGTTTCTCTGTGTACTTAAGAGTGATTATAGACCAGGCAGCATTTGCTTTTGAGTAGACTACTTGGGTATGGGTCATCTCTAAGGTGAGTGTGACTCAGAGAGAACCAATTTAGAACTTGATTTTTATTTCCCTCTGGAAACTGAGGCACACTAATTTCCTATCTTCAGTTTAGAACTACAGGCTTTCTTGTCTTTGGAGTCAATGACGTGAATCTCTAAGTATGCCTCCATGATGATAGCTTTTGCACTTGAGCTGGAATTTGAAGCTGAGGTCTTGGGTCTTGGCATGATTCATACTGTGAACATCCCTGGGTCTTCTGCCAGAAGACAATTTCTGAGGCTTCTTATGAGAATTTTGACCTCTTTTAGTTTCTGTTACAAATCTCTTTTCTGATTCACACACACACACACACACACAAACCCTGTTTCACCCCTTAAGCCCTTTAGCTCTTCAGACCTTCAGACTTTATTTTATTATTATTATGCCAGATTATTTTCAGAGATAAACAACAAAATAAACCTCTTTCTTGCCAAACTGATTATTGCTTTGTGTGTAGTTATTAAAGGACTTTGTTTTCATTTATTTAGATTTTAAATAATTATAATTTAATATCTCAAGTAAAACCAAACTGAATAACTATCCTGACTTTAAAACAAATCAGGTATTTGTATTAATTTTATCTTCATAAAGGTGGTGTTCTCAGGTTCTTGACTTATGAAGCCCATGCTTGTTGTATGTGGTCATTTGGGATTTCCTCTCTATCACCCAGGAGATCTTCTCAGTCTATAGGTACAGGAGACATAATCATATATTCCTTTTTGTTCTTGTATTATTAAAAACACATATTCTCTAAAGACTCCATAAAAAAAGATGTATCAGAAAATAATTTGAAGGATTGCATGCCAAACATCTTTATTCTATTATCACATATAACAGATGAAAGTAAACTATTATTAATTACACCTTGTGTTAGAGATGATTAGGTAGGTATTAGATTCCCAAGGCAGTATAAAGAGACAGAAAGTAGAAAGAGACCACCCTGACATCAGCAGAAGATATCATTTATTTTCAGTGGTGAGGGGCAGACATTTCCATTGGAAAATGGATGCCTGCCAAGAGGGAATACATGAAGTTTATGTATGGGGTTTGGTGAATAGGGAAGTTAAATGAAGCTTTCTTTTTAATTTTTGAGTTGAGTTTTTTACAGACAAGGACTTTTTCTCTTTAGAAACTGGCTTGAACTCTCAATTCTGAATATCTATGCTCCAAATACAAGGGCAGTCACATTCATTAAAGAAACTAGTAAAGCTCAAAGCTCACGGCTCCTCACACAATAATAGTGGGAGACTTCAACACCCCACTCTCACCAATGGATAGATCTTGGAAACAGAAACTAAACAGAGACACATGGACACTAACAGAAGTCATGACACAAATGGATTTAATAGATATCTACAGAACATTTTATCCTAAAACAAAAGGATATACCTTTTTCTCAGCGCCACATGGTACCTCTGCCAAAATTGACCATATAATTGGTGACAAAACAGGCCTCTACAGATACAAAACTATTGAAATTATCCCCATGAATCCTATCTGACCACCATGGACTAAGGCTGATCTTCAATAACAACATAAATAATAGAAAGCGAACATTCACATGGAAACTGAACAACACTATACTCAATGATTCCTTGGTCAAGGATGAAATAAAGAAATAAATTATAGACTTTCTAGAGTTTAATGAAAATGAAGCCACAACATACCCAAACTTATGGAACACAATGAAGGTGTTCCTAAGAGGAAAACTCATTGCCCTGAATGGCAACAAAGAGAAACTAGAGAGCTCTTCCCTTCCGGTCTGGTCCGGTGCAACCCACACCAGCCCAGGGCTCGGGCACAGGCTCTGAGCATGCTCCCCGGGACTCCTCAGGCTATCTTGGGACCACAGGCTATCTTGGGACCACAGGTGAGCAGCTGAACGCAGCATCTGTTCCTGCCCAATCCCCTGCGATCTGAGACAGCAGCCAGGACAGAGAAAAAGGCCCAGCCCAGGACAGACTCTCCCTTCCCTTCTGGTCTGGTCCGGTGCACCTGCACCAGCCCAGGGCTCGGGCACAGGCTCTGTGCATGCTCCCCAGGACTCCCCAGGCTATCTTGGGACCACAGGTGAGCAGCTGAACACAGCATCTGTTCCTGCCCAATCCTCTGTGACCTGAGACACCAGCCAGGACAGAGATAAAGGCCCAGACCATTTCAGACTCTCCCTTCTGGCCTGCACCAACACCAGGTCTCCTTGGTTAGAGATGGCAGGAGGTAAGCTTAAGAACAGAAGCAACAGAATCCAAGGGTACTTGGCATCACCAGATCCAAACTCACCCACCCCATCAAGTCCTAGATACAACAGCACACCAGAAAAACAGGACA
>LR751994.1:0-57842 GCA_902729485.2 Mus minutoides | reverse complement strand
TCTCAACTGAGGAATACCGAATGGCTGAGAAGCACCTGAAAAAATGTTCAACATCCTTAATCATCAGGGAAATGCAAATCAAAACAACCCTGAGATTCCACCTCACACCAGTAAGAATGGCTAAGATCAAAAAATCAGGTGACAGCAGATGCTGGCGTGGATGTGGAGAAAGGGGAAGACTCCTCCACTGTTGGTGGGACTGCAAGCTTGTTCAACCACTCTGGAAATCAGTCTGGCAGTTCCTCAGAAAATTGCACATAGTACTACCGGAAGATCCAGCAATACCTCTACTTGGCATATATCCAGAAGAGTTTCCATCTGGTTATAAGGACACATGTTCCACTATGTTCATAGCAGCCTTATTCATCATAGCCAGAAGCTGGAAAGAACCCAGATGTCCCTCAACAGAGGAATGGATACAAAAAATTTGGTACATTTACACAATGGAGTACTACTCAGCTATTAGAAACAATGAATATATGAAATTCCTAGACAAATGGATGGATCTGGAGGGTGTCATCCTGAGTGAGGTAACCCAATCACAAAAGAACTCAAATAACATGTACTCACTGATATGTGGATACTAGCCCAGAATCCTAGTCTACCCAAGATACAATTTACTAAACACATGAATCTCAAGAAGAATGAAGTTCAAAATGTGGTCTCTTTGCCCCTTCCTAGAATTAAGAACAAAGCACACACTGAAGGAGTTACAGAGATCATGTGTGAAGCTGAATCAAAAGGATGGACCAACCAGTGACTGCAGCTCCCAGGGATCCTTCCCATAATCACCCACCAAAATAAACACTATAGCATATGCCAGCAAGATAATGCTGAAAGGGACCTGATATAGCTGTCTCTTGGGAGGCTATACCAGTGCCTGGCAAACACGGAAGTGGTTGCTCACAGTCAGCTATTAGATGGAACACAGGACTTTCAAGGAAGGAGCTAGAGAAAGTACCCATGGAGCTGAAGGGGTCTTCAACCCTATAGGTGGAAGAATAACATGAACTAACTAGTTCCCCCTGACTCATGTCTCTAGCTGCACATATGGAAGAAGATGGCCTAGTTGGCCATCATTGGGAGGAGAGGCCCCTTGGTCATACAGACTTTATATGCCCCAGTACAGGGTAACGCCAGGGCCATTATGTGGGAGGGGGTGGGTAGGTGAGCAGGGCGGGGATGTGGGAGGGTAAGGGGAAATTTCTGGATAACATTTGAAATGTAAATGAAGAAAATATCTAATAAAGAGAAAAAAAATTAAAAAAAAAAAGAAATTGGAAGTTCAAGAATAGTCTTTACTATTCTAAATTGAAATACAGCATTGATTTTGCCCTGTAGTTTTGGCTTCAACATTCTTCAAAAGCATACCCTATAGTGGAACAACAATATGAACTAACCAGTACCCCCAGAGCTCATATCTCTAGCTGCATATGTAGCAGAAGATGGCCTAGTTGGCCATCATTGGGAAGAGAGGCCCCTTGGTCTTGCAAACTTCATATACCCCAGTACAGGGGAACGCCAGGGCCAAAAAGTGGGAGTGGATGGGTCGGGGAGCAGGGCGGGGGTAGGGGAAGGTATAGGGGACTTTTGGGATAGCATTTGAAATGTAAATTTTTAAAAATCTAATAAAAATTGGGAAAAAAAGAGAGAAAAAAAAAGAAACTAGAGAGAGCATACACTAGTAACTTGACTGCACACCTAGAAGCTCTAGAACTAAAGGAAACAAATTCACCCAAGAGGAGTAGATGGCAGGAAATAATCAAACTCAGGGCAGAAATCAACCAAGTAGAAACAAAAAGAATTATTCAACCTTGTCTAGTCCCTGATTTTAGTGGGTTTGCTTCCAGCTTCTCTCCATTTATTATGATGTTGGTTATTGGTTTGCTCTATATTGCTTTTATTGTGTTTAGGTATGGGCCTTGATTTCCTGATCTTTCCAAGACTTTTAACCTGAATGGGTGTTGGATTTTGTCAAATTCTTTCTCAACATCTAAAGAGATGAACAGGTGGTTTTTGTCTTTGATTTTGTTTATATAGTGGATTTTGTTGATGGAGTTCCATATATTAAACCATCCCTGCATCTCTGGGATCAAGACTACTTGGTGATGATGAATGATCGTTTTTGATGTCTTCTTGGATTTGGTTTGTTGGATTTTTTTGAGTATATTTGCATCGATATTCATAAGGGAAATTGGTCTGAAGTTCTCTTTATTTGTTGGATCTTTGTGTGGTTTAATATCAGAGTATTTGTTGCTTCATAGAATGAATTGGGTAGAGTACCTTCTGTTTCTATTTTGTGGAATAATTTGAGGAGAGTTGGAATTAGGTCTTCTTTGAAGGTCTGAAAAAACTCTGCACTAAACCCTTCTTATCCTGGGCTTTTTTTGATTGGGACTCTATTGATGACTGCTTCTATGTCTTTAGGGGAAATGAGACTGTTTCTATCATTAATCTGATCCTGATTGAACTTTGGTACCTGGTTTCTGTCTAGGAAGTTGTCCATTTCATCCAGGTTTCCAGTTTTGTTGAGTATATTCTTTTGTAGTAGGATCTGATGATGTTTTGGATTTCCTCAGGTTCTGTTGTAATGTCTCCTTTTTCATTTCTTATTTTGTTAATTAGGATACTGTCCCTGTGCCCTCTAGTGAGTCTGGCTAAGGGTTTATCTATCTTGGCGATTTTCTCAAAGAACCAGTTCCTGGTTTGGTTGATTCTTTGAATAGTTCTTTTTGTTTCCACTTGGTTGATTTCAGCCCTGACTTTTGATTATTTCCTGCTGTCTACTCCTCTTGGGTGAATTTGCTTCCTTTAGTTCTAGAGCTTCTAGGTGTGCTGTCAGACTGCTAGTGTATGCTCTCTCTAGTTTCTTTTTGTTGGCATTCAGGGCAATGAGTTTTCCTCTTAGGACTGCCTTCATTGTGTTCCATAAGTTTGGGTATGTTGTGGCTTCATTTTCATTAAACTCTAAAAAGTCTTTAATTTCTTTCTTTATTTCTTCCTTGACCAAGGTATCATTGAATAGTGTTTTTCAGTTTCCACGTGAATTTTGGCTTTCTGTTATTTATGCTGTTATTGAAGATCAGCCTTATTCCGTGGTGATCAGATAGGTTGCATGGGATAATTTTAATATTTATACATCTGTTGAGGCCTGTTTTGTGACTGATTATATGGTCAGTTTTGGAGGAGGTACCAAGTGGTGCTGAGAAGAAGGTATATTATTTTGTTTTAGGATAAAATATTCTGTAGGTATCTGTTAAATCCATTTGTTTCGTGACTTCTGTTAGTGTCCATGTGTCTCTGTTTACTTTCTGTTTCCAGAATCTGTCCATTGGTGAGAGTGGGGTGTTGAAGTCTCCCACTATTGTTGTGTGAGGTGCAACGTGTGCTTTGAGCTTTACTAAAGTTTCTTTAATGAATGTGGCTGCTCTTGTATTTG
The DNA here is from genome assembly GCA_902729485.2 of Mus minutoides. NCBI lineage: Eukaryota > Metazoa > Chordata > Mammalia > Rodentia > Muridae > Mus > Mus minutoides. The sequence continues at coordinate 54,403 of LR751994.1, read as the reverse complement.
GAGCATGGATATTCAGAATTGAGAGTTCATCTTGGTTGATTTTACCTTTGATGAGTATGAAGTGCCCCTCCTTGTCTTTTTTTTATAAATTTGGGTTGAAAGTAGATTTTATTCGATATTAGAATGGCTACTCCAGCTTGTTCCTTAGGACCATTTGATTGGAAAATTGTTTTCTATCCTTTTACTCTGAGGTGGTGTCTGTCTTTTTTCCTGATGTGGGCTTCCTGTAAGCAGCAAAATGTTGGGTCCTGTTTATGTAGCCAGTATATTAGTCTATGTCTTTTTATTGGGGAATTGAGTCCATTGATGTTAAGAGAACTTTAAAAAAGTAATTGTTGCTTCCTGTTATTTTTGTTATTAAAGTTGGGATTCTGTTCTTGTGGCTGTCTTCTTTTAGGTTTGTTGAAGAATTACTTTCTTGCTCTTTCTAGGGTGTAGTTTCCTTCCTTGTGTTGGTGTTTTCCTTTTATTATCCTTTGAAGGGCTGGATTGGTGGAAAGGTATTTTGTGAACTTGGTTTTGTCATGGAATACTTTAGTTTCTCCATCTATGATAATTCAGAGTTTTGCTGGCTATAGCAGCCTGGGCTGGCATTTGTGTTCTCTTAGGGTCTGTATAACCTCTGTCCAGGATCTTCTGGCTTTCATTGTCTCTGGTTAGAAGTCTGGTATAATTCTAATAGGCCTGCCGTCATATGTTACTTGACATTTTTCCTTACTGCTTTTAATATTCTATATTTAGTTCAATTTTTATTGTATTTATTATGTGTTGGAAGGAATTTCTTTTCTGGTACAGTCTATTTGGTGTTCTGTAGGCTTCTTCTATGTTCATGAGCATCTCTTTCTTAAGCTTTCAGTAGTTTTCTTCTATAATTTGTTGAAAATATTTGCTGGCCCTTTAAGTTGAAAAATCTTCATTCCATCTACTCCTATTATCTCATTGTGTCCTGCATTTCCTGGATGTTTTGAGGTAGGACCTTTTTGCATTTTGCATTTTCTTTGATTGTTGTGGCCATGTTCTCTATGGAATCTTCTGCTCCTGAGATTCTCTCTTCCATCTCTTGTATTCTGTTGCTGATGCTCACATCTGTGGTTCCTGATTTCTTTCCTAGTGTTTCTATCTCCAGTGTTGTCTCACTTTGGGTTTTCTTTATTTTTTCTACTTCCCTTTTTAGGTCTTGGATGGTTTTGTTCAATTCCATTACCTGTTTGGTTGTGTTTTCCTGTAATTCTTTAAGGGATTTTTGTGTTTCCTCTTTAAGGACTTCTACCTGTTTAGCAGTTTTTTCCTGTAATTTTTTAAGGACTTCTACTTCTTTAGCAGTGTTCTGTATTTTTTTAATTGCGTTATTTATGCCCTCTTCATGTCCTCTACCAGCACCATGAGATATGATTTTAAATCGGAGTCTTTCTTTTCGGGTGTGTTGGGGTATCCAGGACTGGCTGAGGTGGGAGTGCTGGGTTCTGATGATGGTCAGTGGTTTTGTTTTCTGTTACTTAGATTCTTATGTTTGCCTTTCAACATCTGGTAATCTCTGGCATTAGTTGTTTTAGTTGTCTCTGGTTTGAGCTTGTTCCTCCTGTAATTCTCTTAGCCTCTGTCAGCAGTTCTAGCAATACAGCTCTCTCCTGAGTCTCAGTGGTCAGAGCACTCTCTGCAGGCAAGCTCTCCTCTTGAAGGGAAGGTGAACAGAGATCTGGCATTCAGACCTGCCTCCTGGCTGAAGATGAAGGCTCGAAACAAGGCCTGTCCCAGAAGATGTGTTGCATCTGCAGTCTGCATGCTCACCTTCACAGACTGATCTCTGAGGGACCTGGGACACAAGATGGCTCCCTCACCTGTTCTGGCAGTCAGAGCCCTACCAGGCGGACACCTCTCCTCTGGTGGGGAAGCTGTCTGGATGCCTGGAGCCTGCAATGGATTCTGTCCCAGAAGCTGTGTTGCTTCTGCAGTCTGCACTCTCACCTGAGCAACTTGGTTTCTGAGGGACGTGGGACACAAGACGGCTCCCTTTATTTTCATTTTTATTACAATGTATATTTTTAGCAAACTTATTTGCCATATACATATACATCATATATACATATACATATATGTGGGGCCATGGGTGTGGGAGAAAGAGGGGAGTGGGAGAGAACCCACATCCTGCCAGAGTTCTGGTACTCTGGGAGGGTGGATGTGGGAGGACTCTGTACACTTTCCACGTGGCCCCAGTTGTCTGGCTGTGTTAAGCCACTGACCCCATATGGTGGTGGTGGACAAGGGGCAGCCCCAGATACCAGGTTTTCAGCCTTTGACATCCCACGCTGGATACTGTGGAGGAGCTGAGAACAGAATAGGGACCCAGGGGTGGCACTTGGCCCCAGGGATGAAGGGAGGAGAAGGAGGGGGAAGAGGGGTGCTGGATGGTTCCCACATAGAGGACAGTCCTTGGTCAGGTCTGTGGCTGGAGCACAGGATGGCCTTCTGGCGGGAGGTTAGATGTGGTTAGTTAGGAGAAAGCCCGTCCCATCGTTCAAGCATGATGGTCCTTGATGATCAGAGACAGTCTATGGTTTTAGAGCTTTATTGTAGAAAGGCAGAGAGAAAGAGAGAAGGTAGAAAGAGAGAGGGAAAGGCCGGCCATGGCCACATGGAGAGAGGGGGGAAGGGAAAGAGAGAAGGAAGGCTAGAGAGTAAGAAAGGTGAGGGCTAAAGAGAGCGAGGAGGGGACAAGCAGCCCATCTTATAGTGGCTGGGCTATCTTACTGTTGCCAGGTAACTGTGGGGAGAAGCATACCTGGCTAAAGTCAAGTAACTGCGGGGGGTGGAGTCTAGCCAGAATGTCAGAAGCTTGGGACATTATCTGTGTGACTGAGTCACAGAATTATGGACAGGCACTTGATTTTGGGAACGTGGCTTGCCTTTCTGTCCTTTGTCGATTTCTCTATTGGGTCACCGGAGCAAGCCCCATTCAAACCAAAATAGGCTGCCTATCACAGTCCCACACATATACATATACACACATGTACTGGAGACAAGGTTTCTGTATGTAGTGCTGTCTGTTTTGGACTTGCTATGGTGGGCAGGCAAGCTACAACTCATAAAGATCACCTTCCCTCTGCTTCCCAAGTACTGTAATTAAAGACATATACCACCATGCCTTCCCCTTTATTTTTAATATTATTTAAATGGATGTTGTGCCTTCCTTTATCTTTCCAAATATAGTGATTGCTTTTTGTTCTGGTTTAACTTCTGGCTTGGTTCATTTTCATATTAGGTTGTTAATTTTTATAAACCTTGGCCTTTGTCTTTCCTTTTTCTGTTTTATATATTTGGTGATTTTTGTTGATAATTCACATATAAGAGTGAGCAATTAAAAACAACACCTAATTATAAACTCTGTGCATTTGTGCAGGGCTTCTTTTGAAGTTCATTAGAAAGAGGTTTAGTGAAACTTTCATCAATGGGCTCTTGCTATCATTGTCTTTAAGCTTCTTCTCTCTTTCGTCAGTGAGATTCTCATTAGAGAATCTTCCCATCTGGTGTACCAGATGCCAGTAGGCTAAGTCATTAAGGAATGCCCCATGAATCATTTATGGAAGAGAACAGAAACAAACGAGATTACAGAAAGAGAACCTAGATTATGAAGTACAGCTAATGAATGTATTGTGGGCTCTACAAGAGGTCTGAAGTTGACATGGACTTCTGAATTTTCTGCCTTGGGATGAAGGATGTTGGGCCTTTATCTTTAGACAATGTACACACAGTTGCATGTGTATGGTCCCTGAATCTAACTTGTGGGTCCAATGAATTACAGATTTTATTTTAAAAACTACATTCATACTGACTTCTAATTGTTATGGTTCCTTAAACAGCAGAACTGCCAACAGAGCACTATATTGTGTTAAGTATGATTTGTAATCTAGAGATGATTGAAGGTAGGAGAATGCGTGTACTAAAACATTTTCTATAGAAGACCCATGCAACCACAGCTTAAGCTTAGTCTGTCTCCTATAGAGTGACTGTAGTTGGTTGAACAAGGACTGTAAAGTAGGTACTCAACATTTGGGGTATCTCTTGAACAGGACTGATGGCTTAAGGCTGTGCTGGCACTAGGCGGCATGGAATGAGAGGTAAGGGTCTAGCTCCTGGCATTCTGAAGACCAAAGGAAACAGACTGAGGAATCAGAAGTCTTTCTATGTGTAGAGAGTTCCAAGCTTAAGAAAAAAAATAAAAGAATGTTTGAGGGACCAGTTTTATTCTTCAGTGGGTAAAAACATTCACTGTCACGTCCTACCTGAGTTTGATTGCTGGGACTCACAGAGTGGAAGGGAGACTGACTCCCCATATTGTGTCATCTAGCCTCCACATATGTGCATGAACACAGACACAAAATAAATTTAAAAAAACTTTAAAAGACTGTTTTGAGGAGCTGGAGGCATGGCTCCGTGGTTAAGAAAAATGACTGCTCTTGAATAAAGCTCAAGTTCCATTCCCAGCATCCACCTAGTAGCACCAAACCATTTGTAATTCTAGTTCCAGGGAATCCGACATCTATTCTGGCCTCTCTTGAATATCAGGCCTACAAGTGGTACACAGACATACATGTGGGCAAAATACCCATACACATGTAATTAAAAGAATTATTTACAAAACAATGTGTTGAATGGAAACGAGTGTCTGTTCCTAGTGTGAACCAGAATACATATCAGTGCCCAAGAAGCACATTGTTGCTGAATTTAGATGGTCCCTCTCCACATGAATATTTCATGCCTTTAGTAGATACCTGTATCATGCCTTCTAGAACCTTCCTCATACAAATGTATGAAACATTACACAAATGGCAGTGAGTAGCCAAGTATGTGATTTGTTATGGTATGTAACTATATAGGAAAAGATCCAGTGGCTTTTAAAATATTCACCATAAGTGTATTAGCCATGGTTTTCTGTGTAAAAGATAGATAGATAGATAGATAGATAGATAGATAGATAGATAGATAGATGATACATAGATAGATAGATAGATAGATAGATAGATAGATAGATAGATATAGATAAGATTATTGTGGGAAATTACTCATTTGATCGTAGACATGCGATCTAAGTCCTACAATATTTTGTCTGTAAACTGGAGAACCAGGAAAGTAAATTAGTGTAATTCAGTCTGAAGGAAGGCTCAAGAACCAGAGGAGTCAGAGGTGTAATTTCTGGCATTTGAGGCTTGAGAAAGAGGCTGGAGGAGGAGCTATAGGGTAATCTTTGAAGTCTGAGGCCTGACAACTAGAAAAACAGAGAACCTATGGTGTCATTTCTGGCAACCTTCAGAGCTCTGGGACTGTAGAAGAACTCTGCCTTTATTCTTGTTATTCTCTTAGGTCTCTAAATGGATTAGATGATGATCTTTACTTGAACTATTTACCAAATCCAAGTCTTTTCCAATAATGTCTATATAGACACAGCCAATCATAATATTTTACCAGTTATAATGTCAGGTTGAAACATGAATTGATGTTTGAGCTGATAATGTCATAATCTTGTTTAATATGTATTCTTTGCCATATTTACTCCTGAAAATAACACATGTATTAATTGTCTATGTCTTTTCAATGAAGCATTAAGTTCCAGGAATTTATTGGAGGTCTTTAATGCCATTTAATCATTGTTTAAGTAGAATTTCTGGCCATGTCTATTTTGATATAAAATGCATGTGCATCCCATAATGGCTTACTGCCTGTCTTTGAACTTTAGTGAATCTTAGTATGCACATCAAGGAGTACTACTATATGCATGTACAAAGACTTTGCTATATCATATCTAAAAGACTCTGTTAGATTTATTTGCTTCTCACTTTCCTGTGCAGGAAGCATGGCCAAAGATGCTTCCCTGACTTGGGAAATGGTGTGATCTGCAGGAAGAAAATGAAAGGTAATAATTTCTTTAATGTCCAGCTATTATCTTAGAAAAAGAATCACCCTTAAACTAGGCAAGGAAGGTCTCTACTTAAAACATTACTTCAAACTTGAAGAACAGAGAGGAGATGACGAAGCAGAAGTAGAAGCATATGACAAGAAAGATTAATTTAAGGTAGATCTTTGGGAGGAAAAACAGTGTAGATTATTTAAACCCACATTTATTTGATTGAGAAAGTACCAGAGGACGCACTGGATGCATGGTAACTGCATGATGCTTAAGTGCTGAATGCAAATTAATTGCAAAAACCATCTGTTAATCATTTAAATCTGGCAATAAAAGTGATGAGTGAGGCATTTATCATCAAGTTGAAAGTGCATTATTCCTAATGGATCTTTTATTCAAGCTTTATGTTTCTGTTGTGATTTTATTTTGCTAGTCACATAGAACTTCTGATTCCCATTTGTAGTTAGGATGATTCAAATGACAGAGTTGTGGTACTAGAAGTAATTTTGAAATTGGCCTGCATTGATCAACAGAGCAGTCACCTTCCAACCTCTCTAAATAATGCAAATCTTGATTAAATTAGGATAAAAACTAATTAATATACTTTGATTTAAAGGAGCTGGTTACAGAATTCGTAATTTGTATAGAAGCGTGTGTTTGTGGATGTAGTGGGAGATCTCTTGGGTTTATCCTGAGGATTCAGTTTTAGGTTTCAGTTGTACATCACTACAGAGGTGCTTCCCTGACTTGGGAAATGGTGTGATCTGCAGGAAGAAAATGAAAGGTAATAATTTCTTTAATGTCCAACTATTATCTTAGAAAAAGAATCACCCTTAAACTAGGCAAGGAAGGTCTCTATGCAGTACCCTGTGCTTTGTAGATCCCACAAGTAACAAACACATTAAAACAAAACTCATTTTAAGTTATCTGGATATCCTTCTCAATTACCACAGTGCTCGTCTTTGACACATTGCCATACATCTGAAACACTGAATCTCATGATCACCACATTCAAGCTCCAGGACTTTTGCACACCCCTGTCCTATGTTCTCAAGTTTAAAGTTTGGTTTTTGTTCTTGTCTCAATTTATTCAAGGCAATTTTCTTGAATAAAGTAAAGGTTAGTGTAATAGAAGCTGTAGGAAAGAGAAAGGGCAGGAAGTCTTGCCTGGTTATAGGAGATGGCCTATTGAGGCTCCATATCCTCCATTTCTAGGAGTCTTAATTGGGGTCACCTTCATAGATTCCTGGGATTTTCCAATGCCCTGGGTTTCTAGCTGATTCCAGAGATGCATGTCCCTCACCTCAATTCCAGTTGTCTCTCCCAGGATTCTCTTCATCCATCTTTCCTCCATCTGCCCCTCCTATTCCAATTCTCACCCCTTCCCCATCCAGACTCCTCTCCCCCATTCACCAGAAGGTCTATTCTATTGCCCTTCTTAGTGAGCCCCAAATGTCCCCAAATTGAGCTTTCCTTGTTACTTAGCTTCTTTGTGTCTGTGGATTGTAGCATGGTTATCCTGTACTTTATAGTTAATATCCTCTTATAAGTGAATAATACTATGTTTGTATTTCTGGATTTGGGTTATCTCACTCAGAATGATCTTTTCTAGTTCCATCCATATAACTGAAAATTTCATGTTATTGGGTTTTTTTTTCTGAAGTATCACCTTCTCTCTCTCTTTTTAAAATTGGATATTTTCTTTATTTACATTTCAAATGTTATCCCCTTTCCCAGTTTCCCACCCTCCTGAAAACACCCTATTACATCCTCCCTCCCCTTGCTTCTATGAGGGTGTTCTATGAAACTTCTATGAAGTTTCTCAGACTCATGAGCTCCCCACCCTCAAAAATCTCTGCTCATATCACATAAAGGATGAAGGATAATGCTTTGAAACTTCTAAATTAATATTTTTTGGTAGTTTTCAAATTGTATGAATATTGGCACTTGTGATCATAAACATGTTTTGAATAAGAGGCAGTGTTTATGAAGATATCTGGGCCTTGCTAGTTTTCCTTATACAGTCATGAAATAAGAAGAAATTATAAACATAAACATTTTTGTGCCCATTTTCTCAGAATTTTGCAAATTTTGCATTGAAAAAGAATCTTTTGTTAGCTAAGTTTTCATAGATCTTATGAATTATAGGCTCCCTTAGTACTCGTCTGAGTATGTTTGACTTTTCTCGCTGCTCATTACTGATTGCTATTGAGTATCCTTTTCCATTTCTAAAGGAAACATTCCTAAAGGAAAGGGGCAGTATTCACTTGCTTTATTAGTTCTGATCACAAATTTATTCTGTCTCTTTCTGATATAAGCTATTGTTGAGATGAAGAGAGGAAGGCTGATCAACTACACTGCAATACAGAAATATTGAGTTCAATATAAGATTAGGTGTAACATGTATGATGAGAATTTAGACTAATTTAGATCCCTTTGGTGGTTAATATTGACTGTCATTTTGAGATGTTCTAGGATCTCTTAGGCAAAAAATACCTTGGTTTGTCAGAAGGCATTCTCAGATTATATTAATTGAAATGAGAAGTCCTGACTTAACTGTGGGTGGCTCCATTCCACCTGTTGGGATACTAGGCATAATAAAAAGGAGGAAGGGGACTGGGGAGCAGGATATATCTCTTTTTCTCTGCCTTATGACTGTAGGTAGCTGTCTGAAGCTCATGATGGCATGACATCCCAGCTACATCGTCTATGAGTGAACACATGCCCTGTTTTTCTCAGTTGAGTCTTTTTGGTGTTTTGTTGTAGCAAGAAGTAAAGTCACTGATACAATTTTCTTACTTTGGACTAAATCAGGGTCTCATTTTTCTAATAATATGAGTATAACAATTAGAGTCTGTCTGCTTATAGACATGTTAACTTCATTTCTGAATAAAGTACAGATTTCTTGAAGTTAGGGTATCATGTTCTTTCTGTCTGAAACCAGAATCCAACACCTTCACTAACCATTTATTTTGCATTCAAAAAAAGCTGACAAATTGAACAAACTAAAGCAAAATAGCTTCATTAAAATAATCATTAAATACCCTTTATTAGTGCAAAACTCATGTAAATTATTTAGAACAATGCTCTCAAATTCACATTTTTTTTTTTACAAGTGTTCTTTCTTTCTTGGCCAATTAGATCTCTGGATGTGGATTTTCTGTGTCCTTCTCATATCTGGTTCCACTCTGATCTCAATTTGGAACCCACTAGAGTAACTGTAACTTGAAAGGTTGTTCACTCTACTGTTGGGATCTGGTTTTAGGGATGACCTTGCTGAAGACTAATTCTCACTAGTTAAGTTGTTTCCATCATACTGCATTGACCAAACAATTATGTTGATAGTTGAAGACTTATTTGCAGCTCCAAGGCAGCTTTTGATTTTCAACAAATTGATTTGCTTTCTCTTTCTCCCACTGTCCATTGCTCACTGTCAATATTTGCCTTTTAGCTTGTATAATAATATCTCCTGGTATTTCTCTTAAAACTAACTCATACTCAGAAAAGTATAAGTTTGGTCATATAAACACAGTTCTAGAAATTGTTTCAGAATGAATGTGTAGTCTGTGTCAAACTAGATTTCAATCTTGATAACGGACAGATGATTTAGTCTTTATGCAGATGATGTGAGCTTACATAACTTTGTATAAGATTAATAAAGATTGGAAGTTATCTTCCAACACAGGTAAGGTTTATTGTTGTAAATAGCAGGGTAACTGTTTTAAAGTGCATCCTTTAAGCGGAAATGGCTCATATTAGCCCTAGAAAGCCACCAACATTTCATGGATATTGCTTTTTTCTTGTTCCAGACACATAGCAACTGGTGGTCCAGAATCCATCCTTAACAGTGCATCCAAGAAAGGGTGTCTTCAGTTGACACTTTGCTCGAACATGTGCAGGGGTAAGATTACAAATGGAGGTCCACATACCATGAATCTAAATATTTAAAACTATCATTGAAGCTATGCCTGCATCTTGGCTCAGGTTTCTAATGAGGGCTCTATTGTAGCATGAGCCTAGGTTATTCATAAGACCTGTAGGTTAAAATTGCTGCATATTTTCTCGGGCAAGCCTTGCCTCTACAAGTTGTAGATTTGCTGGTGAATGCAAGGTAAACGGCCTGAATTCAGTACTCAATGCTGGAAGCAGCTGGATCACTTCAAAACCAGGGTAAAGGTTAAACTATGCAGGGATTTCTCCTCAACTCTTACTTTGGAATGTTGGATTATATGAGCAGAAGGACTGTTGATGAAGAGTTATCGAGAGAGTTTAGCTTCCCCCATGTCTAATGTAGGTGAATGGGCATTGACTTGTGCAAACAGAAGCCTTTTTAAATTTCACGGTAAGTGGCATGGTTTTTCTCTTCTGCCTTCAGTTATGTCTGACAGCCTTGGTCTGGAATAGAGAGAAAAGGAAGATTGATGGCTTGTATACATTGGCTTGTACAATCCTCTTCTATAATTCCTTTAAAATATTTATTCATTTATTTAGTTACTTAAATGTTTATGTGTCTGTGTGTCTGAGTGCATACAGGAACATACAGAGGTCAGATGAATCATCAAATCTCATGGAACCCGAGGTTCACATGGTGTGAAACACTTTGTAATGAAAACCCTGGTCCTTAAGAGCATCAGTGCTCTTAAATGTCAAACTATCTTTCTAGCCTTCTTTAGTTATTGATTGCTCAATAGTTACTAAAATGTCTAGAAAATATTTCTAGTGAGAATGAAAAGAATGAGGATTTTTATTTTGACAGTTCTGGTGCATGAAACTACCTAATACCTGTGGCATTTGATGGAAAAGTAGTTATGATGTCCATGCACCTGAGTTCTGACCTGGTTCCACCTGTACTTGTGATTTAGGATTTCTGGATAATTGGGGTGGGGGGTTGCATCTTCAAAAGTTTTAATTCCTTATTCATTGGACAGTCTGAGCAGGTGATTCACAGGCCCCTTTAGTTGTAAGCAGTCATAAGGTAAATGGTAATATCAGCTCTTACCAGACTTTAGAAAGCATGGAGAAGAAAGAACTGGTTGTTGCTACTGGCAACGTTGTTGGCAACTCATGTTGGGAGTTAAGATAATCTACTTGATAGTAACAGTTTTTTCATTTTCATTGGTTTTGATGAGTTATTTCCTTAAGTGTCTTTTTAAGTTGAGCAATGGAGTAATTTTCCTCATTCCTTTTGAACCTTCCCTTTGGATCACATTCACAAGATTTACTGAGAATTTATGATGCAGTAAGGACAATGAAACACACATACACATCTAAAATTCATAGTTACCACATGAAGTAGGCACTTATGGGAATGGGCACAGGGTTGGTGGTATTGATNCCTTAAGTGTCTTTTTAAGTTGAGCAATGGAGTAATTTTCCTCATTCCTTTTGAACCTTCCCTTTGGATCACATTCACAAGATTTACTGAGAATTTATGATGCAGTAAGGACAATGAAACACACATACACATCTAAAATTCATAGTTACCACATGAAGTAGGCACTTATGGGAATGGGCACAGGGTTGGTGGTATTGATCAGTCAGTTGTTTAAACATGAAGACCAAGAAATTGGTCACAGTGAAGTGTACCTGTAATCCTCATTATGGGAAGGTAGAGACAAGTAGATTACTAGGGTGTGGTACTCAGCCAGTGTAGATATTTGGTGAGCCGCAACTTCAATGAGAGATGGAAAACTAATTAAGAAGGGCACTTGATGTCAACCTTTGGCATCCACATACAGGAGCACATATACACACACACATGTACACACACACACACACACACACACACACACACAGAAAGAGAGAGAGAGAGAGAGAGAGAGAGAGAGAGAGAGAGAGAGAGAGAGGATAAGTACATAATAAAAAATAAAACAAAAATGAATGCAAGAGAAATTATCATATAGAACATTACCCAGTTCACACAAGTGGAATAATTGTGATTTGAATACAGAATTTACTCACTCCTAGGTTCCCTCCTCCCTCTCAGTTTTAAAAATCACTTTATTTTGAGGGTTGTGAAACAAGGATTATCGATTTTAACATGCATAGAGACTAGGACATCAGGGTGAAGACTTCATGTAGGCACCACGACTTCTCTATGTTCAATGAGTAGTGTGGGAGTTGTCCTTGGCAATTGAGATCCCATCCTTTGTCTTAACATCAGCCCAAGTTGTTTGGGTTTTTCTATGGAGCCTATTCACCAACAACTCAGGTGAAACCTAGTCAGGACATTGGAAGATTCACCTGGCACCAAAAGATGACTTTTTGAGACTCCACAACCCCATTGCTAGGAGTTCTCATTAGGATTTCCTTAATCGATTCCAGGCGATTTCCACTGCATGTCTCCCCAAAGGTCTTGCAATTCTAGTCATGACTCCTTGTACTCACTCTCACTGCCCTTCTCCAGCCAACCTGATCCCTCCCATTCCCATTCCCACCTGCCCCTAGTACACACACAGAATCTATGCTATTTCTCCTTCCCAGGAAGATCCATGCATCCCCACAGACCCCTGCTCTTTACCCAACCTTCTGGGTCTGTGGATTTTAGCCTGATTATCATTGATTCAACAGCTAATATCTACTTATTAGTGAATACATACTGTATTTATCTTTCTGGGCTGGGTTACCTCATTCAGTTTGTGTGTGTGTGTGTGTGTGTGTGTGTTTGTGTCTCTAGTTGTATCAATTTGCCTACAAATGTCATGATGTCATTTTTTGTCTTAGCTGCTGAATATTACTGCATTGTGTAAATGTGCCACATTTTCTTTATCTAATCTTTAGTTGAGGCACATCTAGGATGTTTCCAGTTTCTGGCTGTTATGTGTTGTGGTAAATTTCTCCATCCCAAATATGCTACGGCAATGAAAGCACAACACAGTTAATATGATTACAAACTGTGTTCTTAAATTGGGCAGATCTACCGCTACACTACCATCTTCCACAGCTTATGAGACCACTTAGAACTTGTGGTTCTCCAGGCCATGTGCTTCTGTTTTGCTTTTCTTCTTCCTCCTCCTCTGCATCCTTTCCCTCTTCCATTTTCTCCTTCTCTTTTCTTTTTGCTCCATCTTCCTTCTCTCTGCCCAATCATCAGCTCTCCTTTATTTTACAAATTAAGATGGGAAGAAGGTTTACAAGAAATCACAAGAAATGAGTGCTGACTCATTCCTTGTTCCCAACCCCTCACTGGAGAACTGAATTGACATAAAATATAATTAGCCCCAGGGCTATCCACAACAATTATGAATAAAAGTGCAATGAATGTAGTTGATCAAGAGTCCTTGTGATAAGACAGAATTCTCCTTTGGATATATGCCCAAGAGTTGTATATCTGGGTCTTGGGATAAATTGACTACTATTTGTTTCTGAGGTACTGCCATATTGATTTTCATAGTGACTGTACAAGTTTGCACTCCCATCAGCAATGGGGAAGTGTTCCTCTTACTCCACATTCTCACCTACATAAGCTGTTATTTGCGTTATTAATCTTAGCCATTCTGAAAGGTTTAAGATAGAATTTCAGAGTTTGTTTTGATGTGTGCTTCCCTGATGGCTAAGGATGGTGACCATTTCTTTAGGTGCTTCTCAGTCATTTGAGATTCCTCTACTGGGAATTCTATGTTTAGATCTATACCCCCTTTACACCAGATTATTTGGCTTTTAATACTGAGTTTCTTGAGATCTTTATATATTTTGAATATTAGGCCTCTATCAGATGTGAAGTTGGTTAAAATCTTTTTCCATTCTGTAAGCTGCTGTTTTGTCATTGTTTTTATTCGATAGTTTTTTTATTTACATTTCAAATGTTATCCTTTTTCCTAGTTTCCCCTCTGAAAAACAACCTCCCCCCACCCCCACCCCCACCCCACCAACCTACTCACTCCTGCTTCCTGGCCCTGGCATTCTCCCACACCAGGGCATAGAGCCTTCATAGGACAAAGATCCTCTTCTCCCATTGATGACAAACTAGGCTATCACTGCTGTATATGCAGCTGGAGCTATGAGTCCCACCATGTGTGCTCTTTGGTTGGTGGTTAGCCCATGGGAGCTCTGGGGGTACTACTGGCTAGTTCATATTGTTGTTCCTACTATGGGGCTGCAAAACCTTCAGCTCTTTGTCCTTTCTCTAGCTCCTTCATTGGAGACCCTGTGCTCAGTCCAATGGATGGCTGTGAGCATCCACTTGTATTTGTGAGGCACTGGCAGAGCCTCTCAGAAGACAGCTATATCAGGCTCCTGTCAGTAAGCACTTATTGGCATCCACAATAGTGTCTGGGTTTTGGTGGTTGTTTATAAGGATGGATCCCCAGGTAGGGCATTCTCTGGATGGTCATTCCTTCAGGCTCTGCTCCACACTTTGTTTCTGTAACTCCTTCCCTGGATATTTTTTTTCCCTTCTAAGAAGGACTGAAGTATCCACACTTTGGTCTTCGTTCTTCTTGAGTTTCATGTGGTTAGTGAATTGTATCTTGGGGATTTCTAGCTTCTGGACAAATATCAACTTATCAGTGAGTGCATATCATGTGTGTTCTTTTGTGATTGGGTAACCTCACTCAGGATAATATCCTCCAGATACATCCATTTGCCTAAGAATTTCACAAACTCATTGTTTTTGATAGCTGAGTAATACTCCATTGTGTGATTGTACCAAATTTTCTGTATCCATTCCTCTGTTGAGGGACATCTGGGTTCCTTCCAGCTTCTGGCTATTATAATTAAGGCTGCTATGAACATAGTGGAGCATGTGTCCTTATTACCTGTTAGAACATCTGAGATCTAAGCCCAGGAATGGTATTGCAGGGTCCTCAAGTAGTACTATGTCCAATCTTCTGAGGAGCTGCCAAACTGATTTCCAGAGTAATTGTACCACCTTGCAGTCTCGCCAGCAATGGAGGAGTGTTCCTCTCTCTCCATATCACCACTAGCCTCTGCTGTCACCTGAATTTTTGATCTTAGCCATTTTGATTGGTGTGAGGTGGAATCTCAGGGTTGTTTTGATTTGCATTTTCCTGATGATTAAGGGTATTTAACATATTTTTTTGGGGGGGGTGCTTCTTAGCCATTCAGCATTCCTCAGTTGAGAATTCTTGGTTTAACTTTTCTTTGTTTAGCTCTGTGCAACATTTTTTCCCCCAATTTTTATTAGATATTTTCTTCATTTACATTTCACATGTAATCTCATTTTTAATGGGGTTATTTGATTTTCTGGAGTCCAACTTCTTGAGTTCTTTGTATATATTGGATATTAGTCCCCTATCAGATTTAGGATTGGTAAAGATACTTTCCCAATATGTTGGTGGCCGTTTTGTCTTCTTGACAGTGTCATTTGCCTTACAGAAGCTTTGCAATTTTATAAGGTCCCATTTGTCAATTCTTGATCTTACAGCACAAGCTATTGGTGTTCTGTCCAGAAATTTTTCCCCTGTGCCCATATCTTCAAGGCTTTTTCCCACTTTCTCCTTTATAAGTTTCAGTGTCTCTGGTTTTATGTGGAGTTCCTTGATCCACTTAGACTTGAGCTTTGTACAAGAGATAAGAATGGTTCTCCAAGTGTCTGAGGTTGTCTGAGGAGTAGTCTGAGGAGTTCTATGACCCACTCATGCATTAAGGCATCAGACAGAGATCATACTGGGCATGGTTTTCTCCCCCCCTTCCCCCCAGGCCTACATGGATCATGAAGGGTGGTAATCTTAGGTAAGATCCCAGTTTATGGTCCATAAATTCAAGATGACTGAATGGTGCTGCTCTCCCCCATCCCCTTTTTGGTGAACTAGTTAGTTTTTAGTAAGTAACAGGAACATGGGTGAAGAGTTACTTATAGAAGCAGGGACAATTCAAATACAGCTGACTCATTAAAAATCTCCCCATAACATGGATGACAGCTTAGTTAAAGTTTGCATTGTAGTGACAAAACCTAATGATGAAGCAACTTCTGGAGGAAAAGGATATATTTGACTTACCATTCCATAGCATATTGAAGGAAGTTAGGACAGGAACTCAAATAAGTCAGGAACCTGGGGGCAGGAGCTGTTACGAAGATCATGGTAGGATGCTGCTTACTGGCTTACTCCCCATCTTATTCAGATTAGCCTGCTTTCTTATAGAACTCAGGACTATCAGTCCAGGGATAGCACTACTCACAATGTGCTAGTTCATCCCCCATCAATTAACTGTTAAGAAAATGCCCTACAGGCTGGCCTGCAGCACAGTGTATTGGGGGTGTTTTTTTCTTTTTTCTTTGTATGCATCATTCTGAACTGACCAGTCTGTGTATCCTCTCACCTTTTACCTAAGCAGTAATCAAATGTAGTTTCATGATACATAGCACAAACCCCCATAGAGTTGTTATGTGATACACATATCTTTATAAGCTTAAGAAGTATAGGAAAACCACAAAGTATTTTTCACATGGTTATTGAAAACATTTTGATACAAGTGTTTCTAAACTTTTCTCCTGATTTTATGTATTGAATATTATCTCATACTGCTTTTTACTGTGATTATTGTACATTGTCTTGATTTTCCAAGGTCAAATCTTATATTTCTGTAGAACATAGCACATTGTCCCCAGTGCTTTTCTTTGCATATGTTGCTGGATTTTATTTGCTATTTTTCAAAAATTTTAACTTAATCTTATTATTCCTAGAATTAGGGTTACTTAAAAATAAAGTTTTAAAACTAATGTAGTATATTAAAAACTTAAGTGCATTTTCTAGGTAACTCAATGTTTAGATTTATAGATCTACCTAACTCCAGATCCAGCTATACCACTCTTGGACATGTACCCAAAAGATATCCCACCATGCTACAGGGACACATGTTCCACTATGTTCATAGTGGCCTTATTTGTGATAACCAGAAGCTGAAAACAACCCAGATGTCCCACCATGGAAGAATAGAGACAGAAAATTTGATTCATTTACACAATGGAATACTACTCAGCTATTAAGAATGAGGACATCCTGAGTTTTGCAGGCAAATGGATAGAATTAGAAAATATCATACTGAGTGAGATAACTCAGACCCAAAAGGACATGTGTGCTATACTCACTAATAAGTGGATATTAGCAAAAATAGTACAGAACACCCAGGATACAACTCACAGAACTCAAGAAGGTTAACAAGCTGAAGGGCCCAAGTGAGGATGACTCAATCCTACTTTGGAGGGAGAAGAAAGCAATCATGTAGGGGAAAGAGGGAAGGAGGAATCTTAGTGGGAGAGAGGACAGGGAGGGGAAGAAGGGAACATGATCAGGTATTGGGGAGAAACAGGACTGAAGCCCTGAAGGCCAGCAGGAAGAATGGAAACAGGTAACCTTGGGAGGTAGGAGGTGGGGGGACCCTCTAGAATGCACCAGGGACCTGAGAGCTGAGAGACTCTCAGAACTCAAAGGGAAGGACCTTAGATAAAATGCCCCACACTGGGGATAAGTAACTTGTAGAGTTCACCTCCAGAAGAAAGACAGGGCACCAAGTAGAGAGATGGATTTGCCATCTTACAGTCAAACACTCTGACCCAGAATTTTTCCTGTCTAAAAGAATTGCAGGAACAAAAAAGGAGAAGAGCCTGAGGGAAAGGAGGACCAGTGACTGGCTCAAAATGGGATCCAGCTCAAGGGGA
This sequence comes from Mus minutoides, assembly GCA_902729485.2. Lineage (NCBI taxonomy): Eukaryota > Metazoa > Chordata > Mammalia > Rodentia > Muridae > Mus > Mus minutoides. The sequence goes on along the minus strand of LR751994.1, from coordinate 36,884 downwards.
GTCTCCAAGACCTGACACTATTACTGATGTATGTGCTTATAGACAGGGTCCTAGCATGGCTGCTCTCTAAGAGGTTCAACAGCAGATAAAAGAGTCAGATGCAGATACTTACACTGAACTAATTGACAGAAGCTGGGGACTCCTGTGGTTGAATTAGGGAAAAGCTGGAAAAAGCTGAAGAGGAGGGTAACCCTGTAGGAAGACTAGCAGTCTCAACTAACTTGGACACCTCGAGATCTCTCAGACTCTGAGACACCAACCAGACAGCATACACCAGCTGATATGAGGCCGACACATATACAGCAGAGGACTGCCTGGTCTGGCTCTAGTGAGAAAAGATGCACCTAACCCTGGAGAGATTTGAGGCTCCAGGGAGTGGGAAGGTCTGGTGGGATGAGGATGGGGTGGTGGGGACATGCTTTTGGAGACAGGCAAGGAGGTATGGGATGAGGAACAGTCAGAAGGCAGATTGGGAGGGAGATAAGGACTGGACTGTAAAAAAAAGATTAAATAGTAATAAAAATAGAATTTAAAAAATGATCTAAACTTTATTACTTATAAAAATCTGTTCAGACAAGGAAGCTCAGCAGGCTCTGGGGAGTCTTCATAATGAATCTGAATAAATCAGAATACTATATAAGTCATCTTTTTAATGTATAAACTCTAGAGAAATGGTGGCAAAAATGGAAATTATACATTTGTTGTTAACAAGCAAGGTTAGGAAGGCATTTTGATTTACAATGCAGGCTTATTGCAATTTCACTTTCCACTGGGTAGGCAGAAAATGGGCTCTGCTTCATTACATTGTGAGATTAGGGTTTGTGCTGAGCTCCCTTCGAGCGAATGGGTCATTGAAGGATGAAGTATTGCATTTCTTTCCAGGAAGCGTTCAGCTCCTATGGAGTCTACTGCTCCTTCTTAGTTCTTGCCTCACTGGTTTCTTTCTGCTCTTCCTTAGAGGTTGAGTTGTGAAAAGGTACAATGGACATTTCAGATTTCCTCATGTGACTAATCCGAGCCCGTGAGTTCAGAAATAAAAGAAGATTCTTCATGACTGTTCCCAAACCATCTTCTGTGGCTAGCCCATCTAAAGTTTCTAGAGACAGAATAGTAATAACTTGCTTGCCACTGGAAATTTCCTTCTCAGGCTTGGTTTCTATCAGCTAATACTTGCTACATAACAGATTACCTACAAACTAGCTTTATTTTAAACAGCAACTATGTGGTGAGGGCATAGATTGTTCGGTTAGTAATTAGGTATGGGATTGATCAGACGGGACTTGGATTTGTTGATTGTGGACACATTCTTTCATGAGTATATAGTGAGTAGGTTGCCTGGAGGGGATGTGTTCTAAGATGATGTTGTTGGGAAAAATTGTCTTAGTTCTATATGGTCTAATTTCATCAGAGACTCTTAAGTTGATTGTGGCAAAGATTTTTTTTAAAACTATTTCTTTTTGTTTATTTTATTTACATCCCAGCCCCCCCCCCCTGGCCTTCCCTCCCACAGTTCTTTATCTCATTCCTCCTCCCCCTTGTTTCTGAGAGGGGTTTCCCCCTCACTAGGCCTCCCCTTTTCCTGGGACCTCAGTCTGGAGGCTTAGGCACATCTTTTCCCACTGAGGCCAGATTGGGCAGTCCTGTGCTATGCTATATATGTGCCAGGGGCCTCAGACCAGCCCTGGTTGGTGCTCCTGCCTTGTTGGTGGCTCCTTCTCTCAGAGCTCCCTGGGGTCTGGGTTAGTTGAGACTGCTGTTCTTCCTATGGGGCCACCTTCCCCTTCAGCTTCTTCAATCCTTCCCCTAATTCAACCATAGGGGTCTCTGACTTCAGTCCAATGGTTGGGTGTAAGTATCTGCACCTATCTCAGTCACATGCTAGTAGGGCCTCTCAGAGGACAGCCACAGTAGGCTACTGTCTGTAAGCACATCATAGCATCAGTAATAGTGTCAGGCCTTGGTGTTCCCCCGTGAGATGGATTCCAAGTTGGGCTAGTCTTTGGACCTCCTTTCCTTTAGTCTCTTCTCTGTTTTTGTCCCTGAAATTCTTTTAGACAGGAATAATTCTGGGTTAGAGAGATTTTGACTGTGAGTTGGTAACCTTGTACCTCTACTTAAGGTCATGTCTATCTACTGGAGGTGGACTCTATGCATTCCCCCTCTCCAATTTTGGGCATTTTGTTTTAGGTTGTCCCTGTTGAGTGCTGAGTCTCACCCCCTAGGGCTCTGGTACTTTCTAGAGGGTGCCCCTATCTCCCATTCCCCCAAGACTGCATATTTGCATTCATTCTCCTGGCCCTTTTGGCTTCTCTCCTCTCCCTCAATACCTGATCATGTTTCCCTTTTCACTTCCCCCTCCCCTCTCCCATCTTGGTGCCCCCTCTCTCTGTCTCCCATGATGATTATTATTTTTTTGTTGTTGTTGCTATTATCCCCTTATCAGTGAGTACATACCATGCATGTCCTTTTGTGTCTGGGTTACCTCACTCAGGTGGCAAAGATTCTTTTTTTCTTTTCTTTTTTCCAATTTTTTATTAGATATTTTTTTCATTTACATTTCAAATACTATCCCAAAAGTCCTCTATACCTCTCCTCCATGCTCCCTTACCCACCCACTCCCAATTCTTAGCCCTGGTGTTCTCCTGTACTGGGGCATATAAAGTTTGCAAGACCTAGGGGCCTCTCTTCCCAATGATGGCCGACTAGGCCATCTTCTGCTACATATGCAGCTAGAGATACAAGCTCTGGGGTTACTGGTTAGTTCATATTGTTGTTCCACCTATAGGATTGCAGACCTCTTCGGCTCCTTGGGTACTTTCTCTAGCTCCTCTATTGGGGGCCCTATGTTCCATCCAATAGCTAGCTGTGAGCATCCACTTCTGTGTTTGCCAGGCACTGGCATAGCCTCACAAGAGACAGCTATATCAGGGTCCTTTCAGCAAAATCTTGCTGGCATATGCAATAGTATCTGCATTTGGTGGCTGATTAAGGGATGGATCCCCAGGTGTGGCAGTCTCTGGATGGTCCATCCTTTCGTCTCAGCTCCAAACTTTGTAACTCCTTCCATGGGTGTTTTGTTCCCAATTCTAAGAAGGGGTGAGGTGTCCACATTTTGGTCTTCGTTCTTCTTGAGTTCATGTATTTTGCAAATTGTATCTTGGGTAGGTGGCAAAGATTCTTAAGAATAGGTGGGTGTATACAAAGCTTCTTACAGTTCTGGCTGAGGCACACATAATGTTATGATCATGGTATACTATTACTCAAAGCCAACAAATATTAAGGGTGGATAAATTCTACCCTTAAAGTGTATTCTATCACTTGATGAAAGAACCCACAGATAATTGTGACAACGTTTATAACCTCTTGTAAGTGCTTTTTGCAGTTTTAGTCATTTTAAGAATTTTCTTCTTTCCATTTGAAGTCTAGAAGATTATTTTGTGCTTTAAGAGACCATTCCATAAAGTTATTGCATTAAACGTTTTGTTCATCCCTGGGTCTTATTCACCTAGCTGCCTTGGCAATAACTCCCAGTCCTCTTTTATACTTTCACACTCTTAGGAGAGAAATTACAGAAATTAGACTTCAGGAAAGCCATCGTAAACCTATGTAGATAAACTAAGCTAGAATTGTATCCCTAGATTCAAAGCACTTTGTCCTTTATTGCCTCTTTCATCCCCAGAACACTTCTGTGATCTGACAGAAAAAGGGTTATTTTCTCTCTTTTCTTGGTGCAGTAACTAAACCTAAAGTGTTTAGATGATTGCTGTGAGTCTCATAACTACATAAGAGGTAAACCTGGGATTCTAGTCCAACCTATCTTGACTGTAAATCCACCTCCCATTCTACTGTGCACACTTTCTGTAGCTGGCTAGCTATACCTATATATATGTGTTTCTCATATTAGAATTTTGGTTCCAGGTTATAAGAGTTGATAGCAGTCTTGCCACAGAATATTGAATAAGAGACAATAAAATATGGGGATAGCCAAAGTCAGGCAGATCTTTCAGCTTGTAACCTTCATCTTTCTCTGACTTAAACTTTCTGTTACTCTCATAGACTATGAAGATTTGGAATAGATAAATAGGGTGTACTGGGTGTACTGTTGATACCTTATATTGAGGGCTCTCCAGCAGTCTCTCTGATAGATGCCTAAAGACGTCACTTAGTATTTTTGGACTTCTTATTATTCTTAGAGTTCTGAATGACCATGGAGGGATGAGGTGTTGGGCCAGATTCATACTGGTCATAATTCACGATTTTTGTTTTTAAAATTCAGTACACTTGTTTATGTAATGGGGTTGGTTGTCTCAATTTAGCATTAAATAAATAAAGATAACATATTTGAAGTGCTTCACCTAGAATAAATACTAAATAATTTTATATTTTTCCCAACTGAGGGATGCATTCATATGCTATAAAACTTTATCCTTACCTAACTTTAGCCTATTCTATATTAGAACAATAAAAATTTAGTTTCTACCTTTTTGATTTAAAAACTTTCTGTTTGAATAAATTAGATTGATCTAACATATTACATTAGTGTAACTACTATTTAGATATTGTTAAGCATTAGGAACTTTGAAACATGTAAAAAAATACTAAAATCAATCTTTATCCCAAGGCTCCTAACATTCATGAAAGGGGGATGTAATAAATGGGTTACATTAAACAATAGATGTAATATAAATTATATTAGTAAATTTTCATGTGCTGTTTATGCTTGTTTAGAGTCAACTTTGGGAGCAATTGTCTCATATTTAAATATGTTTATCTCCAGAGTCCTTTGAGACTACTTTTGCTGGAAAAGGCTGTCCCCTTGTCCTTTGACATGGAGAAAGAGAAACAATTGGCCTATGTTTGGGAGAAGGAGAATTTGCTGTTCCCAGGGATTTGGTCCCTTATTTGTCAAGTGTAGAGTGGTCAGCCTTGAAACCATGTAATACCACCAACAAAAAACAGACTCAACATAATTGGATTTTGTGGACCTGGGTACCAGAGGTTTTCCATGGAGATCTCTGTCCAGGCCAGGTGTGAGGGTTCCAGGGAAGGGAAGTGAGTGCAGGAAGTGAGACAAAGTCTCTCCCATGCCTTCCAGGTCACTTGGTAACTCCGAGCTGCTTTGAACTGAGTCTGGTCGGGCTGAGCTGACAAAAAGCCATCTATCCAGTGAGAAGTGCGGTGGGACCTCAGGTGGCTCTTCGGGAGAGAAGATCTCTTCCCAAGTGTTACATACAGCTCTTGGAACAAAAGACTCAGACGAAAGAATAGTTCTCATGTACATTTAATTTCCTGGATGAATTTATATACAGTTCTGGAGGGTGATTCAGGGTTCGACATCAGGTACCTCTCATTGGCTTGGACTGAGAGTTTGGGGGAACCTTATTTGCATGTGGGAAGGCTTGGTTCTGTTCCTACATGACTGATAGCTGTGCACCTCTCCTGTGGGGGTTGTAACCTCGACAGGAGCTAGGGATCCAGGAGACATGATCAAATGCCTTCAGTCCCATGTAGGTGGAGATTACCACCCACTGGGTCCCACCGGGGTTTAAGACCTAAGCTTGACTGGAGACCAGGCTGTCTGTGTGTAGCCCATTGCACCACAGTATTTGTATATGATTATATGCATGTAACATACATTAGAAATGTAACAATAATCAAAGAAAAAGAAACTCTTAACTTGAGAGTTGGGGGGGTATAGGAGGGGTTCCAGGGAGGTAAATATTGCGTTCTTGAGAACCTATGGAAGGTAATCTATTTCTGACAGAGGCCACTATTGTTTATTCAATGGCTTAAAATTGCCTGTGATGGAAGTGGAAAGCTGGAAGCTTCATCTCCAGGGAAGATGCTCTGCTTGGAATTCTCGGATGGGAACTCTATCATGCCTGCTTCAGAAGGTTGTTCCAGTCACTTCTACTGGATTGCTTAAGAACCTGATTTTATGTTCTGCTGTCTATCTGCTGCCTGATATCTGTTCTTTTACTTCTGCTTGCAACACATTAGTATAATCCCTCATTGAAAACCAAAAGTCTGGCTAGTGTGGATTATTCTCTGAACAGAACAATAGACGATGGTGCAAGTGAAGACAGAGGGTTTGATAAGTTGGTTGGCTTAAACAGATGGGCTTTCATGCCAAGAATGGAGGCCAAAATGACAGACTGAAAACTAAGAGCTTTTGTAATTCTTGAGAAGTCTGAGAGTTTTCTAGTTTTGGTGAGCTTTTCATTATCACATACATCTACATTGAGTTTCCAAATATGTATCTCCAGACCTATGTATTCTATACTAAAATAGTGCATCCAATTATTTTCTCAAATGCATTTCAAACTCAACTTGTACAAAATTGAGTTCATCTTTTCCAGCCTCAGACTTTATATCGAGTTTTTTAATCATTTAGTTGATGTCTCCCTTTAAACTGCTATTCCAAATTCCTTTAAAGCATCATTGACTTACCTCTTTCCTACACTCATTGTTCAGTTAAACAGGAAACCCTGCTAGCTTTACCTTCAAATAAATCCAGAGTCCAATTATTATCAGCTTTTTTTCTCTACAAGCAGCTTTCATGTGACTCATTCTAATAGTCTTCTAACTAGGTGCTCTCCTTCTCACTTTTTCTCACCTGCCGTTAGTCTATGCTCAGGACAGTAGCTAGACAAACTGGTGTGTGTTTAGTTTTCAGCTCAATCATGGGACATATGCCTCTTTTATCTAGAGTAAAAATTAAAACTCTTAAATGTCCTCTTACACTACCTTTCTGGTTGCATGTTCTGATAATGTGGCCTCTTCTCTGTTCAACACTCTGGATTTTTTACTCTTTCATAAACCTTAAAAGGACACTTTTATTCAAGATCATCTGGACTGACAGTTCTTTTGATCTAGAATGATCTAACTCTATGTAAAGGTTATGTATATACCTGAACAACTCTATTCTTGCAAGTTTGGGTCCCAGAGAGGTCTGCTTTGAATACCTGCTGTTATATCATAGATTGTTTTTTTCTCAGATATGTATATCTTTTCCTTCATATCCATGTCTGTTTCCTTCCCATTACTCTATTATGCTTTACCACCTAATTTAGCTTTTAATTTTAAAGGCTTTGTCATTCATGCATATATGTATGTGTATATGTTGAGCATGACACACATCTGGAATTGTATATGGCACACATAGACTGTCAAAGTATTTGTTGAACAAACAAATGAATCATGAAAATGTTTTGTTCACTCACCATCCTGTCTAAGTTCTTTCTCTGCTTGTTCTAAAGTAAATATGTGTTGATTGGCAATTCAATACACACACACAAACATATGTATATATATGTATATGATATGTCTATGTCTATCTATCTATCTATCTATCTATCTATCTATCTATCTATCTATCTATCTATATCATGTTAGTGTAGAAAAGCATGACTGCTTATAAATAATATAAATAGAATATGTAAAATTTAAGCTAAACTGTTTAGAAGAAAGGAACATGGTAATATAAATAGTTTTTTTTTCATAATTCTGCACAGAGAAAAAGAAATGTCTGCAGAAAGTGATTGCCTTTGGAGTTTTCTCTGAACAGGAATTGTCTTTCAGCTCTGGTTGAAGAGACTTTGTGGCTGCATCATTGTGAGATAGAAACCTTTGCCTTTTGCTTTTCAAATCACTCTTTGCAAAGTCTTAACCTGACCTGCCATGTCCACTTACTTTAATGAAACATGAAGCTGCCTAAAATGAAATTTCTCATCTCCACATTCTGTTCTTCTGATTAATTTAGTGTTGGCATTTAAGCATGATTACATTCCCTTGGGAATCAGTGATGTTTTAGGCAATTTCATCTGTTTAATTTACATTTTGTTGAAAGACTTAAGAAGGCAACTGCTTTTTAAATCAAGATCCTCAAATGTCCATGCATCCTGATTATAGCTGATCTTTCTATTTTCATTATGCTTTCATGAGTTGAACTTATTAAAATATGAAAATAAAGGAAAGCAAATCCACCATGTCAAATAAAATGCACCACTGCTCTCCACTCTCTGCATGGAGATAGCTTTCCCATCGTGTCTCCATGCTTTTCAAATTAAATGTCAAATTTTGCACATGCACATCAAGAGACTTCATCTTCGAGAGCAAAATTCTGCTTTACTTCACTCTGGATTGAATTTAACTTAGTGCCTATTACCAATAAAACCATTATATGGTTAATATTGGATTTTAATATTGTACAGACAAAGGTGTTTTGAACTAATATTTCATGCTTGGTTACCTCCCATCAATCTGTTCAAGTATAAATGACTATCAAAGATTGGAAATTGCCTCAATAAATGAAGTTCTTGATTCACCAGCATAGAACATGCTATAAAGTCACAGCACAGATGGCATGGAAAAGAATTCTTACAGAAACAAGAATCTTGAACTATTTAAGAGATGAGGAATGTCACTGTCATCTAGTATAGCTGACAATTCTACAGCTGATGTTTTCTTTCTGTCTTGGCTCTTTTGTCCACGGACAGAGGTGTTTCTACCTTTGGATTTATAGTTGTCAGGCCCAGAATCCTCATTTTGGATGAATTATTTTTCTTAATTTGATTTCTGATAATAGAAAAACAGCACACAAATTGTAAAGTCTATAAAAGAAAACTACCAACTGCGATTACAGAGAAACTACTGTCTCCATGGAAGAATTATGTCACTATTACCAAAACATGGTGTAATAAGGATGCCTGGAATAGAAATATGCATACACATTAGTTTCAACCCAGATCTCCAATAAACATGCACACCACAAAGACTTCTGTGCCTAAGATATCTTGATAAGAGGAGCACAGGAAAAAAATAGTATGCTTTGTGTTTTTCAAGGAAGAATATTCAGAGATCCAATTTAGTTAATTCAACAAACCTTTATTGGGTACCTATTTCATGTCAAGTGCTATGGAGTTAGCCAATGCAGACTTGCTTATTGCATTTAGGGAAGCTGCTATCTAGACCAGGGAGGATGCTGTCAATATAAGGGTGAACATATATTCTTAGAACCACAAAGGAAAAAAAAATATGGCAGTGTATCTTGAAAGGAGATCCCAGCAAAGATTTGCCAGAGACCATGTGGAAACTAAATTCTATCATCCAGAAATGGAAGAAGGAATTAGTCAGTTGAAGTTGAGTAGGAAGATTGATTTGGATAGAGAAAATCAATTCTGAGAGAAGCAGTTGGAATTGATGGAGTCAAGCATAAATCGGCTGAATTACTGAACAAACAAGGGTAAAACATGGGTTCTGAAGGTGTGTTTGTGGGAATATTGAGCAATGAACCTGATGAGTGGTCCAGATGATAAGTGGAACTTACAAGGCACCTCAAGTAGCTTGGAGCTGCTATGGAATCATGGGAAGGCATCTAGCTATTGGCCATTTTAAGCAAAACCATAAATTTGTCATCTGATTTGATATGACTTTTTGCAGGATGTTATTAGAATATAGAAAATGAGTTAAAGACTGGTTAAAAAAATTCCTGGAATTCAGGAAGTGAAATAACTTAAAAATTCTTGAAGAAAAGAGGACATTCAAAAAGACTCGCAACAAATGTGATTAGCTTATGTAATAAAATATAAGATATAAAAGACATTAAAATTAGTTATTTTGAGGCAAATTTTAATAAAATAACTGAGAACTGTAAAGGAGACAGACAGATATGTGGAGGAAGTTAGTGCCTTTCTGTGCTTATGGAACAAGAAGAGTGACTGAGGAGATGAGCCACAGGCATCACTGCCCTCTGATACCTTCCGGAAACTGCCTGTAAGCTCCCCCTTGCTCTCCATTTGGAGTTTGCTTTGGGAATATCAAGCAAGGTATAGGGAAAAGAGTAACCTGAATAAAGAAATGGGGGAGTTCCATCACAGGAAACTTTTGGATTCAGGGGTACTTGTGGGGTTTCTTGTATAGGACACTGGTTAGAGGGCGATTCTCATTTGTTCATATAGGGAAGCTCGGATCAAATCAGCCTGTCGTATTTTAGAGAAGGGAAGGTTGTAAAAGGTGAGTTTGGTTTTGGAGCTGTTCTGGTTCAGGTCCTTGGGAGATTTGTACTTCTTCATTTAGGAAACCCATCAAGGACCATCTCCATGGAGACAGATGTCTGCCTATTTTAAGGGCAAAACATTTTGTCTCATTTTTTGCATTTTAGATAGTACCAGTGGTCTTGAAGATCTCTTGAAGCCAATGGAAAAATACAAAATGTTTATTGTATTTAAATAAAGTTAGAGCTATATGTTTCTATGATGAATATTAAAGTACAGCTTTTGCTTAAAAAATGATCAATTTAACATATCAGATTGAGGTAAAATAGCATGATGAAGTTAAAAAAAAAAACAAACCTAAACTCAGAACCAGACATAATTTAATTAGAGTATAAAGTCTGCAATTTACTTGTTGTGTATTTTTGGCAAATAACATGAGAATATTATTTCTCTGAATCGTATTTATTTATTTATTTATTTATTTATTTATTTATTTATTTATTTATCGGGACAGGGTTTCTCCTGTGTAGCCCTGGCTGTCCTGGAACTCACTCTGTAGACCAGGCTGGCCTTGAACTCAGAAACTCTCCTGCCTCTGCCTCCCAAGTGCTGGGATTAAAGGCATGTACCACCACTGCTTGGCTATTTCTCTGAATCTTAATTTGCCATTTCATTCATGGGTTCAATATTTTATATGTTAAAAAAAGTCTGATGCAGCACTAGGGATGGTGTTCAGCTAAGTCAACGAAGCATTAAGATTTTTTGACCCTGGTGGTACTGAACCTTTAAAACATCTTGTTAGAATTCCTATAGTACTAGAAATCAGAATTAAAATTATTTACAATAGAATTTTAACTGAAGAATCCATTTTCAGTATCTGAATGTAAAATGGTTGTATACATTTTATGTGACTTTGTCAAATATCAGTTTAAAATTCCCATAAAATATAAAGAAAATAGATTATGATTTTCTTAATCTAGTTTTCCATATAAAATAGTTATAGCTTGGCTAAATGTGTTCCCACTATCAAGTGGAATGTTCTCTGTTGTAGTAACATTCATGGTCTCAAATTCACTTTTCTTTTTTTTTTTTACATTATTTTAATGGAAACATTATACAATTTATTTGATCATATTTTTCCTTAGCCAATTCCTCCCAGATTTTTTCATCTCTCTACTCACTGAGTCTCATGTTCTCTCTCTCTTTCTCCTGTTTTTCTAAAAAAAAAAAAAAAACAAAAAAAAACCAACTTACAAAAATAAAAATCAAAGACCAATGAACAAAAAAATGTAAAAAAAAAAGCAAAATGAAACAAAAGGACCACAAAAATTGTACTGTCCGAGTACTCCAGGCACGGCTTGCACTGCAGTGCAGTGAGATTGATACACCCAGTGAGAGCCCATTAGAGAGAACCTATTTTCCCTTTGCTAGCACATATCATTTGCAGACATTTTCTTGTTTAGGGATGAAGTACTGACTTAGAGTTACTATTGCTCACATTTACTTCCCCGATGACTATTTTTTTTTGGGGGGGGTGGACTGCGATGGCGAAGGTAAACACTACATCTCTGTGCTACCATTAGATTTTCCAGTAACGTGAGACTGAGACATGGAGGCTATGGTGATTATTAAAGTTGCTGGTGTTAGGTTTTCAGAGAGGGATAAGACTTCAAGGTTCTGGGGGCTTCCTCATCGACATCAGCAAGTATTTCTACCAGTGTGTGTTTTTAAAGTAAGATGTGCAAGTTCCATCTAAATGAGGTTATTCAGGAGAATTAAAATAAACAAGCAGGGTCAGTGAAAGTGTTCTGAGGGTAAAAGTTCCTGCAATGGAAGCCTAACAATTGGAGTTCAATTCCTAGAACCCACAGTGGAAGCAGCGTTCTGACTCCTGAACATTGTTTTCTGTGGTTTGAAAGAGAACTGCCCCGACAGAATAGCCGCCGTATGAATATATGTTGGAATGCTGAGTCGTCAGGAAGTGGAGCTGTTTGGGAAGGCCTAGGAAGCATGGCATTGTTGGATGAAGTGTGTTACATTGCTGGGTGTGGACTTTCGGGCTTAAAAAGCCCGTAGCGGGTCCAGTGTTTCTCTACCTGCTGCCTGCGATCAGTATGCAGAGCTCTCAATTACCCTTGTTCCTAGCACCGTCTATCTTTTTCCTGCCATGATGATAATGGACTAATCCTCTAAACCTGCAAGCAAGCTCTCAATTAAATGCATTCTTTTATAAAAGTCTCTTTGGTCATGGTGTCTCCTCACAGCAGTAGAGCAGTAACTAAACTCAACTTGTATGTATTATCCTTGTACACACACACACACACACACACACACACACACACACACACAGAGAGAGAGAGAGAGAGAGAGAGAGAGAGAGAGAGAGAGAGAGAGAGAGAGAGTTAATAATATTATTAAAACAAAAAATTCTGGTTGATAGGTTTCAAAACCTAAAAACCAGAAAAAGTGAAAGAAAAGCCTCTATTATAGGGTAAATGGATGTTTCTTCTAAAAGAAAAAAAATCTTGGTGGGAATGGGGGACCCCGAGTAGGAACCTTAGAGTGACGGGATCATGCTGAGGCTGGAGATGAGAAGGTGCAAGTATGGTACACTTTCCCTTCTCTTTTTGTCTGGGAAATTTGCTCTCACTGTTCAGCAATGTCACTGAATCTCTGAGGTCCTGTCCCTTCTTATCTACCACAGTGGTTTCTTCCACCTCCTCACCTCAAATATGCCCCATCTCTTCACCCACATTCCACATTAGCTCTTAGCCACAACGTGGCCTACTCATGTCATAAAGTTCTCTGTAAAACTGACATTGACTTCTCATGTCTATAATCTTACTTCCATTATATGAATGACATAGTGCTCTTTCTGAGCTGTGTTTCCCATGTTTCAGTTCATCAGTCAGCTGGTGGTTAGGTGGTGTGGGATAAATAGACCTCTGGTCTGTGTACTACAGCAAGGAAGGTTGCCAGGGGAAGATGCTTATGTGCTAAGAGGTGTGAGGGATCCCTGTGATGATAGTCACATTCCGTACTAGTAGAGACACATAGTAAAGCATAATCAACTCATAGCAATTCTAAAACTTACTGTGATTCATTCTTCTGTTATTGTTCACTAAGAGGAAATAAAGGACTAAGGCACACAACCCTTGTCCTCTGAGAAGTTGCACTAAAGCAATGCCACTCTCTAATTTTACTCCTAGGTACACTTTCTCAGGGATTAAGGAATAGAAGGGTTCATAAACAAAGTAGGAAGGCTTGAATGATACAGTTTGTCAAATCAATTTAAAATGTATAGTGAGAAACAAAAAAAAGGAAAGAAAATCTAGAAGAAATATGTCATAAATATGTCTCACTGAGGTTTGAGCAAATGATCCATAATACCTAAAGACAGGAAGTACCTGAATCCCAAACATACAGTCTGTCATAGGGATGAAGGAATAAATTCACATATCATAGTTATAGCTCATTAAGTAATCTGATGGGCAGTTTAGACTTTATTTATGTTTCTTGGGCAGAGGATACTATGGAGTATGAAGGAGCTATATGAGGTAGCTGAAGTTTGGATAACTATCTCTTAGCCCAGAGACAATATAGTTCATTAATTTTTATATCATTTTCATTTGTCAATAATATTATTTTTTACATGATATTTTATGTTTTATTTATTTTAGCATAATCATGGTTGATGAGTTACTTACTAGTGATATTTATCTGTGGATTTTGCCCATATTTTATAAACTGCTCGCTAGGTCCTAGAATAAACAACATTTTTAATGAGTGCCATCAGTTCTCTTTATTATACTTGCGTTCTGGAAAATAATTAAATATTATCAAGTAATAAACATATAGCCCATATGGTAGAAGATTGAGATAAAACTGCCACATCACCCTCATCAGTCCTTAGAGGTAACTATCAAGTAGAGAGCAGAAACTAAGAAAAGTTGCCACACCCATTCCAGTGGTGACCTTATGACAGGCCCAAAAGCTTGGACACAGGTATGAGGCAAAGAGTTTCATGGAAACTTAGTCTCCTGGAATCTTGGCATCCTGTAAAACGAATGCTCCAAACCTGTCCCCGCGTTAGTCGGTGAACAGATCTGTGTGCTTTCCTTCAATACTGTTTTATTATAAGTGCCTCTAAGGATTGATTTCGACATAGTGCTAAGTTAGATTAGCCTCCACCAGTGTTCCAATATCCTAGGAAGTTGTAGAGTCAACCTTGGGCTTTAGTTCTTGAAAGAATGTTACTCATTCAGATGAAAAAACCACTGTTGACAGAGAGACAGTGAAAGAAATCAGGCGTTACAATGTACTGGAATAGAGCTGGAAATCTCAGGGCTATTCTACAAAGTATACTTAGAATAATAGCCACTCCCATACACAGGAATTTACAATGGCCTAGGAAGAAGGAAGGTTGAGGTCTAAGAAGGAACTAGAGTAAATACTTAGAACAATAGCTGAATCACTCCCATACACAGAAATTTACAATGGCCTAAGGGGTGGGTGGATTATACAATAGACTAGAATTGGAACTATGGCTGGGCATGAAGCCCTTGCCCCTGGCTTCTAAGAATAAGCTGACCTTAGGTGGGGCTGCTTTTGATCCCAGTTAACATTGACTTTTTTATCCCAGTTGGTTCCTGTTAGCTTTTATATATGCATTCCTCTGTTTTGTGTAAAAGTCACTTATAAGTCTGATGCTAAATTGAGAAATTACATTCAGGTCTATACTCCTTTGTGTTCACATCTGTTTGTCATCCGCTGACTCCTTGCTCACCTGTACCAGTACCCTGATTCTTCTGTGGGTTAAGGGACCCACTGAGGCCAGTCTGCAGCAAGAAGTCATACAATTTTTGCAAAAATCATGAAGCAGTAAATGGTAGTGCTGTAATTCACATGAAGAAATCTGTTTTTTTGTTTTTTTTTTGTTTTTGTTTTTTAATATCACTAACACACATGAAGATGCAAGGGAGTCCATTTTATCTCTCTTCATACATTTATTTTCTTTCCAGAAATATTTTGGTCTCTTGCTATACTAATAGCTGCAATTAAGTCTCAAAATACTAAGTTATATAGTATATAGGAAATACAAAGGAAACTCCTGAATTAATGAAACTGCCATTTGCTTTAGCAAGTGGAACTGTGCGATCAGAGCCATGAGTTCCACAAATCATCTTCCTTTTACATAATTTGTGTTAGAGAATGTGACAATAGTAAGGTGACATTCATAAAAGGCAACATTTCAGATACTGAATTAGAAAAATCTGAAAATCAAAACAGCAGAGAATATGTTAAAAAAATCAATGTTTTAACTGTAGAGAATCTTGACACATGGTGTCTCTGTTGCTGGTATGGCCTTTTATTACACCAAAGATATCTGCTTGTAGACTCATCTTTATAACACTGCAGGTTGTTCAGTCGGGGTTAGTGGCTCAATTCTCCCATATCTTCATTGTCTGAGCTAGTGTTTCATACTGAGAACATCCCAATAAATTAAAGAATTTCTTTTGAAAATTGCTAGCTGTTTTTACTATCTTATTCTTTTATTTCAGTTTTTAATAAATCATTTTATTCATTTACATTTCATATGATATTCCTCTTCCCGGTTACCTCCACAACACCCCAGTCCTATCCCCCCTCCCATTTGAGGGTGCTCCTCCACACATTCATCCCCACCTCCCTCACCCCTCTAGCATTCCTCTAAGCTGGTGCACTAAGCCTCTTTCCTCTCCTATTGATGTCAGGTAAGGCCATCCTCTGCTACATAAGCAACTGGAGTCCTGGCTCCCTCTATGTATACTCTTTGGTTGGTGGTTTAATCCCTGGGAGCTCTGGGTGGTCCAGTTAGTTAATATTGTTCTTCTTATGGGATTTCAGTCCCCTTCATCTCCTTCAGTTTTTCCATTGGGGTCTCTGGGCTCCGTCTGATGGTTGGATGTGAGCAGCTGCATGTGTATGGGTCAGGTGCTGGTAGAACAGTGAACAGCCATATCAGGATCCTGTCAGCAAGCACTTCTTGGCATCAGCAATAGTGTCTGGGTTTGGGGTTTGCAGATAGGATGGATCCCTAGGTGGGGCAGTCTCTGGATGGCCTTTCCTTCAGTGTCTGCTCCATTTTTTTGTCCGTCTTTCCTTCAGACAGGAACATTTCTGGGTTAAGAATTTTGAGCTGCTTGGGTAGCCACATCCCTCAACTGGGGGCAGTGCCTCTCTACTGGAGGTGGTCTCTACAGGTTGTATCTACCTTTTGTTGGGTATTTGAGCTAAAGTCATCACCATTGGCTCCTGGGAGCCTCTCACTTCCCTAGAGTCTGGGACTTTCTAGTGGCAACCTCCAGTTCCCCATCCCCCAATGTTTCTATTCAATTTCCTGACCCTCTGTCAGGTGATGAGCTAAAGTCATCACCATTGGCTCCTGGGAGCCTCTCACTTCCCTAGAGTCTGGGACTTTCTAGTGGCAACCTCCAGTTCCCCATCCCCCAATGTTTCTATTCAATTTCCTGACCTTCTGTGGGTTAAGGGACCCACTGAGGACAGTCTGCAGCAAGAATTCCTTTTCCCTCCTCCTCTCTTCTTCCCAGGTCCTTCCCTCTCTCTAGCTCCTGTGATTATTTTATTCCCTGTTTTATGTAAGATTGAAGCATCTATTTTTTTATGATTTAAAAAAAATCTTTTTATTAGATATTTTCTTCATTTACATTTCAAATGCTATTCCAAAAGTCCCCTATACCCTCCTCCATCCCTGCCCCCCTACCCACTCACTCCCATTTCTTGGCCCTGGCATTCCCCTATACTGGGGCATATAAAGTTTGCAATACCAAGGGGCCTCTCTTCCCAATGATGGCTGACTAGGCCATCTTCTGCTACATATGCAGCTAGAGACACGAGCTCTGGGGGTACTGATTAGTTCATATTGTCATTCCACCTATAGGGTTGCAGACCTCTTCAGCTCTTGGGTACTTTCTCTGTCTCCTACATTGGGGGCCCTGTGTTCCATCCTATAGATGACTGTGAGCATCCACTTCTGTATTTTCCAGGCACTTTGGTCTTCCTTCTTTTTAAGCTGTATATGGTTTGTGGGTTGTATCATGGGTATTCTGAGCTTTTGGGCTAATATCCACTTATCAGTGAGTACATATCATTTGTGTTCTTTTGTGTCTGGGTTACCTCACTCAGGATGTTATTTTCTAGTTCCGTCCATTTGCCTGTGAATTTCATGTAGTCATTGTTTTTAACAGCTAAGTAGCACTCCATTATTTCTTTACTTACTTCTTCAACTGGCTCTTAACTTCTACTTTCCCTCCCTCTGCCTCTCCCCAAATAACCTTATCATTTGTTAGATAAACCTGATACTCTGCCATGGGTGCATTTCAACAAGTGTTCTCTTTTTCACTGTTATTTTAGATAGTGCTTTCACCACTAAACCAGTATAGAGGAGAGAATGCCTGTCTTCATCAGTACTTGGAATGAAAGGTAGTTTCTCTTAATGAGGCAGAAATGAGGCAGAACATCTAAGCTGCTAGCCCCGAAATGATATTAAAGAAAGTTACTCATATAACTTGTCAACCTCTTGGTTTTAACTGTACAGTCCTTCCTAGTTTTCTGGGACATAAAACAGTGTCATTTAAAAGATATTAGATACATTTTTTTTCCGTAGTAGAACATAGTTAACAAGTCTCAGATATTGTAAAAAGTTGTGGAGCCTACAATTCTGGTGCTTCCAGTATTGCAAATTATCCATTTGGAGCCAGAAGGTAGCATGGATTATAATGTGTGGGTTAGTAAAGTATAAAATTGCCCTGTTTTATGTGTTTTGGATAATAAACTTACAAAATTAATTTGGAAATGAAAATGTTAGCAGGAGACATTTACAGGCATGGTTTTATCCTTTATTTCTCTCTCTCTCTATATATATATATTATACTAAGCAGTCTGAGAATAGGTAGGGTAACTAGTATATCCAAATTCCCACAGTGCCCTAAAGATTTATTTCTAATTTTGGGCTTCATCCATGCACTCATTTACTCAACATAGGCAACAAATAAGAGCAATTCCTACTTATTCCTAAAAATATCTTGTATATATCACATTCAGTTAATTTTTTTTCCTTTGAAATTATAGCAATAAAGATTCCATGGAAAGGCTCTCATAGTGAAGGCCCGGTCTCCTGCTGTTGGTGTTGAGAGTTGACTGGAAGATGAGGATGCTGACTTTGCCAATGGGTAAGGCCATTAATGGGTTTGTAACTGAAGGGGCAATTAAGAGGTAAGACCCAGCTTCGGAAAGGAGGTTCCATGGTGTGCCTTTGAAGGATACCTCTTGTCCTGCTCCCTTCCTGTTTTGCTGCATTCTGGCTTCTCTCATTTGAACTGCTTTGCACAGCTTTGCTGTACTGATGCTTCTGTTGTTATAACGCTCTGCCTTGTCCTGGCTCAAAAGCATAGCATATGGAGAAACCTCTAAAACCTTGAGTAAATAAGCCATGTTTTTTGAGGTTGTTCTTCAGGCATGTGCCACAGCAATAAAAACCTAATGCATTCCATCCCTCGTTGTAGACTATCTCCCTTCCTATTCTCCCATCTTCTTCTCTCACACATCTCTTCTGCATCCCTACTCTTGTTTCATTGGAACATTTATTAAGCAACTTCAGGGCATAAGGCTGGACATTGCAGGCTAAAATTTCTACTCAAGGGGCTCAGTGTATAGATGTAGGTTGAAATGTCAAGTTCCAAATTACAATGTATGATAAAAGTTCTCTTTTACATTTGTGTTCAGCTCTTACATCCAGCCCACAATTAAGTTTTAGAGAATAAATGAATTTAAAATTACAGATGAATTCTAAGTAATCTTCTATTACTTAGAGTCCCTTGTGTACAGTGCAAATGTGATACAGGTTTCCAGAATTAAAATTGACTGGATTACAATTCCATATATGTCTTGTCAGAGCCACATCCTGCCTTGTGAGTTTTGGTTTCTTTCTGCCTTCTATTTTTGAGGTTTTTTTTTTTCTGTCCACTTATTATATACCAAATGTATTATGTTAATTGAAATGAAAATTATTATCCATGTTTTTACATATGAACTAATTGAACTATAGAGAAAACATAAATTTATAAAGCTGAAAAATTTGGATTTGGTTTCACAAAACAAGTTCTTATTTATTCACACACAGCATAGTGTGGAAGTTATAAAATTATAGGTTGATGTGAACTAGCCTCACTGTTTTCTATGTGTTTGAGCAAATTAATCCCATTGAGTTTTAGCTTCCTGGAAAACTGGAGTAGTAATACTTAAATTATTGCCTTGAGGATTAAATAAATATAAATATCCATCATACACCTAGAGCTAAAGAAATTCTGCCCTCTTTCCTTTCTTCTCTCTGAGACCCAGTGCAGTGCCTATTAAGTCTCTATAAACAGAAGATCTTAGATTTCATTCCATAGTGTGAGTTCTTATTTGTTAATCTGCACATCTGTATATTTTGTGCTATATATATCATGTCATAATTGAATATTAATATGCATATATACATACATATATATGAAAGCATGAAAGAGAGAGATGCAAATGCCACCATGAAACCCAGTATCTATCACATTGTGCTATACAGCATAACAAAAATTACTCGCAATATAATTCATACATGCATACATACACACCCATACACACACACACACACACACACACACACACACACACACACACACACGCATACCCATACATACATACACACAGGGGCACACATACATATATAATGCATTCTTTGATTATATTCACTCATTTATTATACTCATGAAATATTAAGCCCATTTTCCTTTATTGTGAGTCTGTGTTAGTTTGTATCTCTATCACTGTAATGAAACACCATGATGAAAAAGCAATCTGGGAAGGAAGAGTTTATCTGGTTTATTCTTCCTTATTGCTGTTTATTCATCAAAGGAAGTCAGGGACTGAACACAAATGTCAGGAACCTGTGACTTGGTCAGCCTGCTTTTTATAGAACCCAAGACCACCACCAGTCCAAGGATAGTATTATCTATAATAGGCTGGACCCTCCTAGGTCAATCACTAATTAAGAAAACACTACAGCAGATCTTAAATGGCACTTTTTCCATTGAGGTTCCCCAGTTTCAGATCACCAAGTTGAAACAAAACTATTCAGTGCAATGTCCTTTCTCTCTCCTTTTTTTCAACTCTACCTATATGAGAGAAAAATTCATTTATGGATGGTAAGCTTGTAGGCATTTATGGATTGTATGTATTTAACAAATTTATCTATCTGCTCAACTGTGGGTGAGTATGTAAATTAATCTGACTTGTTTATTGTGAAAAGTTCAGTCATAGGATAACCAGGAGACCTGAAGGTTTTGGTCTTAGTTTCTTTGATTCACAGATACACTCACATGACTATACTTAACATTTTCTTTCATGTGTCAGAATTTCAATAATGACTACAAGTGTATGAGTAGAAAGGAATATCCTTTCACCTGTAGATCACATGATTTCTGTGACATAGAAGAATCAGGCAGGATGGGATAACTCGTAGTGTTCAGTATGGTGTGTTATGCTGCTCCTGAAGCTGAGTGGGTTGGTGTACCATATGTCTGGGCATCTAGGCATGTTCTGTAGCTTGAGAACACAGCTGTTTCCCCAAGTAGCATAGACAAAGTGTATACTTCCAAGTTGCCTCTGAAGTTAGTTGAGTAATTTGTACTTATGTGAACATGGAGTCCTGAACAAAAGAGATAATGATCTTCATTTTGTCACATATTTTGCCATATCAATCACAAAATGGCCAAACCCCACAGAATACGATATCATATATGGTTTGTTGGATTTGACTTCTGCATACCTCATACCTTTTGTTTTATTTCCACTAACTCAATACTGTGCAGTCGGAAAGAGAGGCACATAAAACAATCATCGTTCCCCACCCACCCTACAAGGCCATCTCACTCTCCCAAACCCATGTTCTTTACTGGTTGAGATTCATTTATTTGGCTCTTTCATGACCAACCAAACTGTGCTGAAATCTCACCCTATTCAGTTAAACTTCTTTAGAAATCTTCTCTTTGATTTTCCAGTAAGACACACACACAATTCTCCCAGTGTTCTCATAGCTCACTTTGCCCATGAAGTGTAGAATTTCTCCATTAATTCAGCATGTGTTTATTGAGAGCTTCTAGGCAATGATAAGCAAGACAGATATTCTCCTGCCACCCTAGAGCATACAGACCTAACAAATGTTCAATATCATTCTGTCTTCATCTTGAACCACCATCTTAGATACGGAACAAAATTTTGTTTCCATCAATCTCCCCCTAGGTCCCTCACCACAGCATGCTCTTAGTGATGCATCAGCTTTTCCACAGGTCTGTTCCATTCATTCTGATTTCCATCATAGCCAGTTGTGGCCAGTGGAAACACTGACCTGTCACAATATATTTTAGAAGTCTTATGTGTTTAAAGATATATTTATTTATTGACCTACTTTCTTTGCTAGAAGTGGCTAATATTTCTGAGTATCTTTGGAAGTGAGTGTATGCTAATTTGAATGTAAAGGATCTCAATATGTGTACCTTGCTTGATCTTTATGTTTTTATTGATGTCATTGCTATTACTAGTTAGCATGTTTCAGGTATCCTTATTTTAGATCATTGTTCTAAAAATCAACTAGATATTTTTTATTCAGCTTTGTTCAATTAATGTTTGATCTGCATTTTGAATGGTGTTCAAAACCAAAAATTTTAATGATTGCACTAAACTGACATCACAGTTTACTTCATCAGCTCCAAAGTTTGAATAATTAAATTGCTTATTTGCATTTTGTCATCAGTATAGGCAATTCTGTGATTAACTTCTTGGATTTGACTCTTTCCATAATTTGAATTCCTGGAGATATGATTAGTAACTGTTAATAAAATTCTTCATACACTTATGATTTCCAATATTTCCAAAGGTGAGAAACAATATATATTGTTTCCCACTACAAAAAGTTCTGTTATATGAAACATAAAGATATCTATATCTATATGAATATCTATATGTATATCTATATGTATATCTAGAAAATATAGCATATGCTGCCTTATCACTGATGTAAGTAAATTTCCATATTGCTATAGTTAGAGTTATCATGTTATAAATTTGTATATTTGGCTGTTAGTTGATTTTCATCTTTTGTAACTTGCTTCCATTATATTCCATGTAAAACATCATATTCATACATGGTGCCTTATCAGTAATGTTGCTATGTTTCCATACCAGGCCTATGTATTTGGCTTTTTTGATATTAAAAACTAGCATATAAAATATAAAGATGTATTTGATTTGTTAGTCTCCTGAATGTTTGTTCTTTGGCAAGAGAAACTAGCAATCTTCACGTATGATTCCACTTTGGGAATAATGAAGATGTTTCATTTCATATAAAAATTATACTGTAATATTAAAAATATGCCAAAATTTCAATGTCCCCCTATAGGAGGAACAATAGTATGAATTAACCAATACCCCCAGAGCTCCCTGGGACTAAACCACCAATCAAAGAAAACACATGGTAGGACTCATGTCTCTAGCTGCATATGTAGCAGAGGATGGCCTGGGCCCTTGGTCTTGCAAAGATTCTATGCCCCAGTATAGGGGAATGCCAGGGCCAGGAAGTGGGAGTGGGTAGGTTGGGGAGCAGAGTGAGGTGGGAGGTGATAGGGGATTTTCAGAGAGGAAACTTAGAAAGGGGATAGCATTTCAAATGTAAATAAATAAAATATCTAATAAAACCCATAATTATTATTTTATTTATATGAGTACACTGTAGTTGCCTTCAGGCATACTAGAAGAGGGCATCTGATCCCATTACAGATTGTTGTTAGCTACCATGTGGTTGCTAGGAGTTGAACTCTGGATCTCTGGAGGAGCAGTCAGTGCTCTTAACTGCTGAGCCATCTCTCCAGTCCCAATTTAAGAGAACTGTATATGAAACTATTATTAATGGTATGTATCTTTTATAAACCAGGTGACTATTTTTTATTCTTTTATTTTTAGGGTCAGGGTTATTGGGCTTAAAAGTTACAGCCCATTATGGAATGGAGCCACATCAAGAATGCAAGGAAGCAACCAGTAGACAAGATTAACAGACCATGGAGGAACATTGTTTACTGGCTTTCTCATCTAATTTTCCTTATACAATTTAGGGTGGTGAGGCTGCGGTGGGTCAGGGAGCACCCTAATAAAAGCAGGGGGCACAAGGACAGGATAGGGGGTCTTCAGAGGGGAAACCAGGAAGGGAGACAACATTTGAAATGTAAATAAATAAAATAACCAATAAAAAATAAAGAAATTCATAAAAATGTACTTGTAGGAGAAACCACTTTTGAAGAAGTATGACTGAAAAATATTTCAATATAATAGAAGAACAACAATATCAACCAACCAGAGTTCCCAGGGACTAAAACACTAACAAAAAGTACACATGTAGGGACCCATGGCTCTAGCCGCATATGTAACAGAAGGTGGCCTTGTAGGACATCAATGGGAGGAGAGGCCCTTGGTCTTGTGAAGGCTCGATGTCCCAGTGTAGGGGTATGCCTGGGTGAAGAAGTTGGTGTAGGTGGGTTGGTAGGGGGACACCCTCATAGAATCAGGGAGAGGGAGGATAGGATAGGGAGTTTCGGTGGTGGTGGGGACCTGGAAAGGGGATAACATTTGAAATGTAAATAAAGAAAATAATCTAATAAAAATAATTGGACAATTAAAAAAAAAGCAAATCTTGATGCTGAGAGATATCCCAAGAAATAACAATTTAAAAATCCCAAAGATATGTGTTGAACAGTCAAAGATCCATGTACTTTTGAAGTTTATACTTCTTTGAAATCTGGGAAACTGACTTGCTGTGGCTTCCAACTCCTGGACAAGTAAAGCTCTCACTTTTAATATAGTTTTTAGCTAACACTCTACATTTCAATAAACTTAAAAAATGATCATATAGCCTCTCATTTTTTTTAACCTTTAACTAATTATTAACAAAAACTTCAATGCATACATCAGTTCAAACTTCTTTCTGGTACTCTACATGTCAGCTGGATTTATGATCTCAGAGTGTCTTAAATATATTTTGTTTGCAGTTTTTATAGTAATATAGAGGAAATGTAAGATAAGCCACTAACAGTTAAAATGAATTGTGTGGGCCCACAAAAATATAGATAAATCTGTCCTTGGGTGGTGCTTCCTCCTCCTCCTCCTCCTCCTCCTCCTCCTCCTCCTTCGTGTTCTTAACATTTTTAGCCATCCCTGTTCTTATCTTTCTATCTGCTTTAAGCAAGGTGACTATCTCACAGATGTTTCAAACCAGAGCATACTGAAGTAGATAAAAGTACTGGGAGGATAGAAACCTCACAAAAGTCACCTGTGACAAGCATTGGTGTGTCCTTGCTCTTTAGTGTTTGCTTCTCTTTGTATATACCTGTCATGTCTTGCTTGTGCTTGCTGCTATGGGGGTATACATTTCTGGTAATCATCTACAAAGCCGGAAGTAGTGGTTAAAGCTGAGTCTCCATGATCACACAGTTTTGGATCAGATAAAATAGAATAACTTCTTCAGTTAGTACTCTGAAGAAGGACAGGTATAAAAGGTTGGCTGGCTAGTCAATGGATTGCCTAGCACAAAGCCAGGTGCCACACTTCTCTATAAAGTGGAAATGAGTTTGTTACAGCCTCCTTCATATTATACAAGGTCTATGGAAAAGTTCTCTGAGAAAGAATGAAAGGTCAAGGCAATTGACTATGTTAACTTAGTCATTTAAACAATAATTTAATGAAGTGAAATGTGTTATAGAAACAAATACTTGGTGGTTTGAATAAGAAAGGCCCTCATTGGGTCAGTCAAACACTTAGTTGCCAGGGACTGGCACTGTTTGAAAGAAAGGAGTAGGTGGTATGGCCTTGTTGGAGGACTTGTGTCAGTGGGGGTGGATTTGGAGGTTTCCAAAGCCCATGCCCAGCCTGATGGTGTATGTAGTTTGGCTGATAGAACAGGATGTAGCTCTCAGCAACTGCTACAGTGCCTTGTGTGTGACCATGCTTCCTCCATTCCTCCCATGATGATAATGGACTAAACCTCTGAAACTGTTGGCAAGTCCCGATTAAATGCTATCTTCTGTTAGAACCCCTGTAGTCACGGTGTCTCTTCACAGTAATAGAACAGTAACTGTGTAGCTCAGCTTGGAGGCCAGCCTAGGCAACACAGCAAGTTTCAAGCCTGCCTGGGTTATAGAGTGAGTTTCTCTCTGCCTTTGTCTGTTTCTGTCTGCCTGTTTATCTCTGTCTCTGAAATAATAGATAAAATTCTGGCAGACATAGCAGAGCAAGTAGTATAGTCAATAAGGCTAGAAGTTTCACCTTTTACCAATATATACTGAGCACTAGTTTTACTTCTCACCTACTTTGTCACATATTTAGTTACAAAGAAGACACTTTCAGCTCTTAGAGAACTCACAGCTCAATATGAAAATTTATTAAACAATAAACAAAATATACAAATGTATAATTATAATCCCTAAGATATATAGCAAAGAGCACTAATTTTATTAGACAGGTAGTGTAGTGTATCTGAGTGAAAAAAAGTTTCTCTAGTATAGGACTGATAGGATAAAGTAGCGAGACTTGGGGGTACCTTTGGTGGGTCTCTGCTAAGGTGTGCCATTAAGAAATTATGCCACACAACAGATCTAGTGTAAGAAGTTTATTGTGGGAGAGGTAAGCAAAAGGCTATCTTGAGTGGGAATTTGAGAGATAGATAGAGACAGAGAGGCAGAGAGGGGCAGAGAGAATGAACAAGACAGAGAATGAGGAGTGAGAAACAGAAAGAGACATAGAAAGACAGAGAGAGAGAGCATGAGACTGGGATAAAGAGAGAACAGGAGAGAAAGAGA
Organism: Mus minutoides; assembly: GCA_902729485.2. Classification (NCBI taxonomy): domain Eukaryota; kingdom Metazoa; phylum Chordata; class Mammalia; order Rodentia; family Muridae; genus Mus; species Mus minutoides. The sequence goes on along the minus strand of LR751994.1, from coordinate 10,954 downwards.
GGAAGAAGAGGGGAGAGGGAAGAGAAACAAAGAGAAAGATACAGAAAGACAGAGTGAAACATTGGGAGATAGGGTCAGAGAGAGAACAAGAGAGAGGAAGGGAGGGAGAGAGAGAGTGAGAATAGGAGAGAGACAGAGAGGGTATTGGGGGTAGAAAACAAGATAGATAGGGCATGAGAAGAGAGACCTGGGATAGCAGGAGCCCTTTTATGTATTGCATCTCTTGCACCTGTTGCACCTGGCTAGGAGTGGTGGGTGGGGGTGATGATATGTGTTGTCACTAGGTCCCTGAGGGCAGGCCAGTGGAAATGCCTGATTGCTAACAATAACAGATTCTGAATTTGACTCTCACTTTTATACATTTTTTTTGCTAATGAACAAACAGCATTTATTAATAAGAATTTAAGCAAAGATCTAGATGAAAAACAAAAACAGTCATATAAAATCAAGAGTACATCTTCTGGGCAGCAAAACTAACTGGAAAACAGACCTAATTATAGGAGTAAATTTGATGAATTTAAGTAGCCTACATGATAGCTAGGTTTAGTAAGATATACATCTAAATGAAAATACGTAGAGCTAAGACTAGAATCAAAGGTTTTCAACAGTTAGCATTAATATCGGTCATCAGCTTGACAAGATCTAAATCACCTAGAAGACAAGCTTCATGTGTACCAAATGTGTTAGGAGTGCCAAGATCTGGTTAACAAGAACCACCTTTCATGGGCAACCATGTTCAATGGGCTGATCCTGAACTGAATGTAAAGAAGTAACTGAACTGCTGAGAACTGCTGAGAACATCACCATTGCTTGCCTTATAGGTGATGAATTTCTCTGTCACCATGGACTCTGCTATTAACTGTGAGCTAAGATAAAGACTTCCTGAGCAGGGCGCAGGGATGATCCAGTAGGAAAAGTGCTTGTCATAGGTAAGGACCAGAGTTTGAATCTTCAGAATGCACATAAAACCTAGGGTGGGAGCATATGTGTACAGATGGGTTACAAACTCATCACTCCTGTAGGAAGAGGGGAATTGGAGACAAGAGAATCCATGGAGCTAGCCTGATATCCTTGTGGAAAACAACAAAAGGCCCTGTCTCAAGCAAGACAGAAAACCAGGACTGACACCTGATGTTGTCCTCTGACCTCTACTTTTAAGCACTGCCATGCATATACCCATACATTTACACAAGAAAACACTCTTGAATAAGACACAAACATATAGAAGATTTATGCATTATTTATGAATTGCCATTTACATTTTAGACACTTGCTACATGCCTGGATATACATACATATCAGTAGTAAGTACAATGATATGTATTAGGCCAACTAATTTGTGGAAGAGACTGCCTTTCAGACTTGGACAAAAGCATGTTTCTCAGATCCCTCTGTTCTTCCCTTAAGACCTGCCTTTAGCAAGGTGGCTGTTTTACATAACAAGCCTACAGAGACCAGCACACAGCACAAACACCACAACCCAGCCTGGTCTATCACATTCTCAAGCAGCCTCTTAACGCTTAGTTCTGCTCACTGTCTTGTAACCCTACATTTCAAACCAACATTCTTTTGAAATTTAATGTCCTTGTGAGCCTTGCATCCCTTGGCTTCCCCAGGGATGTGAGAAGCCCTACATGTGCTCTGGCTGATTTGGGTACTACAGGAGTGATCTCATAATGCTCTGCCCCTTTTTGTAACATTAATCCTTACAGGGCAGCTTTCTTTCCTAATTATGAAAGCCCCCTGAAAGTGGAAGAATTTCATCTTCCTATTTCTAATATCTGGTATATGTGAAGCACTCAAACGCTGTTCACTTAACAAATTAAACAGTCAAGAATACACACACACACACACACACACACACACACACACACACACACACTCAATGTTCTGTTAATTACTGTATATATGCATGCATTTAGTGTTAAGTATTATCATCCATATTTTACATATTGGAAAATTGGGACTCAAGGGAGTTAAAAATTTGTTCTATGCTATTCAGAACTCTTCATAGGAATGGGGAGCCAAATACAAGTTTGCCTATGTTTTGTCCATTGCCCTACTCAGCCTTTCAGCAATTACTAACTCCAATATATGTAATACATTTCTATTTCCCAAAGCTCATATCAGTTGAAATAAACATTCTGAAACACTGACATAATAACATTCTAACATAATGACAGTTCTGTATGCATAGCCCCACAATTTCTCTCCTACTAAAGTTCTTTGAAGACAAATGGTAGCTGTTAGGTTAACATTTGCATGGTGATTTTTTTTCCTGTGAAATAGAAGGTTCTATTTCTTTTTTTTTTAATTAGATATTTTCTTCATTTACATTTCAAATGCTATCTCCAAAGTCACCATACCACCCCCCCCCACCCTGCTCCCTAACCCACCCACTCCTGCTTCTTGGCCTTGGCATTCCCCTGTATTGGGGTATATGTATCTTGGCAAGACCAAGGGCCTCTCCTCCTATTGATGGCTTACTAGGTCATCCTCTTCTTTAGAGAAAGTACCCAAGGAGCTAAAGGGGTCTGCAACCATATAGGAGGAACAATAATATGAACTAACCAGTACCACCCCTCCCCCCCAGAGCTGTGTCTCTAGTTGCATGGTGAGTTTTTTAATATACCAGGTTTTCTTTTAAGTGCTTAATACATTTCTTAGCCTTCATAGCTCATGAATCCTCTGAAAAAGTTACTATTGTTATTTTATGCTAGAGTTTAGAGAGATTTTTGCAATGTGTTCAATGTTACACAGATAGCAATGATGTAGAAGTGAGATTTGAAGTTATGAAATATTGATTTGACCATCATTTTTCATTATTTTTCAAAAGTGGTAATGGAGGTCTTTTTAAAAAACTCTTCCGTGGTATTCTTGGTTCTTCTGGTGAAGCGATGTATGTGCTGAAATATAAGCCACTCAGCCATGACCAGCAGTCATAAGAGATGTGCAATCTTATATGACTAATATTTTATGTAAGTCAATGTGTCACTCAGGAACATTGTGCTCAAGTCAGGACATAAAAATTGATCCTGTGGCTTCATTATATATCAATAATTCTTTTATTTACAGCAATATGTTCTTTTAAGACTATTGATTACATATTCTAAAATACTGGTAAAGCAAATTAACAATAATAAATTACCAAGTAGACCTCCTTTGCATTTAAGCTAGCACTGGAATTAGAGTAGTTAAAGATTAGGTTCTTTACAGTCTATTATTTTACTATTCCTGTTCAGTTTCAATATAATCCTGACTAAATATGACTTGAATCTTCAATTGAGGCTATAGCAATACCCAAGGGATCAACTATGCTAAGTATATTTATTATTAAGTGTACAGGTATATCTACTTTTATTTAGAAGTTAGAGCATCAGATTTAGAAGTTAAGTTAGGAAAATCTAAAACAAATATACCAAGAGTCTAGCTGAAATCTTAACAGTTATAAAACCTACCAGGAACACTGCATGTATGAGATACTGGAAACTATAAATGTCAAAAGCCCCTGTGTAGCATCAGTTAACTAAGATTTGGTGTTTTGTCTCTACCATATCCTAGCTTTTCTCCCTCCCTTCACATTTGGAAAATGCATGTGATTGTTACTGGGAAGATGAGATCAGAAAATCTTTCCACTGCAGGAATTGCTGTGAACAGATTATTTGGAAATTCTCTGGTTTTGTTTTTGTTTGTTTTTGTTTTTTGTAATATTTAGATATTATCTTTACCCTATGCACAATTTGGGGATAATGAGAGATGTCAGGCTCAATGATTATTCATTCCAAATAGGAGTTCTTCAATGACTGTGGGATCAAATGCCTACATGCCAGTTGCAAACAGTCCAGGAATATTAGTTTCCCACTCTACATTGGATTCAGGAGATACTAATGTTAAAATAATTCAAATTGCAGACAGTGCTCAAAAGCCTTGTCTTAGGGTTCTATTGCTCTGAAGAGACACCATGACCAAGGCAACTCTTATAAAGAAAACATTTAATTGGGGCTGGCTTACAGTTTAGAGGTTTAATCTATTATCATCATAGTGGGAAGCTTGGCAGCATCCAAACAGGTATGGTCCTGAAGAAGAAGAAGAAGCTAAGAGTTCTACATCTTGATCCACAGGCAACAGAAGGAGACTGTGTACCACACTAGGTGTAGCTTGTGCATAGGAAACGTCAAAGTCCATCCCTATAGTGACACACTGCCTCCAACAAGTAATCCAATAAGGCCACCCCTACAATAGTGGCATGCCCTATGGGCCAAGTATTCAATCATATGAGTCTATGGGGCCATATATATTCAAATTATCATAAGCTTTAAGTATTTGTTCAATGTTCAGCCCTCTTTAGTGAGATAAGCTCTTCTATAACTCATGCTAATGTTGTAATCTTTGGACTTCTAATAATGCTCTGATGAACAGCTTTGATAAATTGGTTTTTAAAATATTTTCTTGGGATATATTTTTACAAAGGCAATTGTTGACATAATTCTTAGCACTGGTAGATTAATTCTATAGAAGTTTAGGTACCACTTTACAAAGTGTGGTTTTAGATGTTTTCAGTATCAGCTTTGAGAATTATCAATTCAAATGCTTTCAAGGGTGACAATTTCATAATTAACTTGCATCTCCCTGATGACCATGAATTGTATTCCTACAATTACTAGTAATTTTCTTTAACTTTTTTATTTCGCATGAATTACTTTTCTACTTTCTGTATTCATAATGTTAATGTATTTTTAGATTTCTCCATGCTAGTTTGTATGAACTTTTATATGACAGTGTTATAAAAATACATTTATACAATTTAAGTAAGATATTTTTCTGATTTTATTATTTATTTTTTATTTTGTCTTTTTTTTTTCCCCTGAGACAGAGTTTCTCTGTATAGTTCTGGCTGTCCTGGAACTCACTTTGTGGAACAGGCTGGCCTCAAACTCAGAAATCCTCCTGCCTCTGCCTCCTGAGTGCTGGAATTAAAGGCATGCAACACAATGCCTGGCTTTTTATTTTGTCTTTAATACCTTGTGATGATAAAAAGAGGAAAAATTTGTGTTTCATGTTATTTATTGGCAATTAACATTGTAGTGTTTTAAGTTTTATGTCTTAATGATCTTTGCAAGACAATTAGGATGCATTTCAAACTAATTATTTTAAAAGAGTTCATGATTTCTTATATTTGTTTTTATAACCAACCAAGAATTAAAGCTGTGAATAGCAATTGATACATATCCAGCTTAACTATTAATAGAGCTTTAAGTTGTCTTGGAAATGCAGGGTGAATGATCTTTGATGTTTTTATGTCTTCTGTCACATCCCTTTAATGTTGATAATAGGGGTAGTTCTAAGTTCTCTTTTTGTAATGCTTACCCATTACTGATTTATATTGAAAAGGTTTTTGTTGTTATTTGTTTTTCTTTTTTTTTTTTTTTTTCTGTTTTTGAGATAGATTTTCTCTGTCTGCTCCTGACTGTCCTGGAATTCACTCATCCTGTAGAGCAAGCTGGCCATGAACTCAGAAATTTGCCTGTTTTTGCTTCCCAACTGCTTTATTAAAGCTCTGTACTGCCATCACCCGGTCTATACTGAAAAGGTTTAGGTTTACCCTTAACTAGTGTTTTTATCAGATAAACTTTGGATTTCCTTTGTCAAGTTATTTTTAACCAGATAGCTTGGTTAGAACAGCAAGGCTAAATATAGACATCTTTCTCCTTCCATTCACTTTCATCTGATATCTATACATGGTTATCACTTTTTTTACTGTACATTTTTTAATTAGATATTTTCTTAATTTACATTTCAAATGCTATCCCGAAAGTTCCCTCTACTCTCCCCACACACTGCTCCCCTACCCACCCACTCCTACTTCTTGGTCCTGGCATTCCACTGTATTGGGCCACAAAAAGTTTGCTATACCAAGGGGCCTCTCTTCCCAATAATGGCTGACTAGACCATCTTCTGCTACATATGCAGCTAGAGACACGAGTTCTGGGGGTTCTGGTTAGTTCATATTGTTGTTCTTCTTATAGGGTTGCAGACCCCTTCAGCTACTGGGGTACTTTCTCTAGCTTCTCCATTGGGGGACCTGTGTTCCATCCAATAGATGACTGTGAGCATCCACTTCTGTATTTGCCAGGCACTAGCATAGCCTCATATGAGACAGTTATATCAGGGTTCCTTTAGCAAACTCTTGCTGTCCTATGCAATAGTGTCTGGGTTTGGTGACTGATTATGGGATGGATCCCTGGGTGGGGTAGTCTCTGGATAGTCCATCCTTTCATCTTAGCTCCAAACTTTATCTCTGTTACTCCTTTCATGCATATTTTGTTCTCTATTTTAAGGAGGAATGAAGTATCCACACGCTGGTCTTCTTTTTTCTTGATTTTCTTGAGTTTTTCAAATTGTATCTTGGGTATTCTAAGATTCTGTGCTAATATCCGCTTATCAGTGAGTGCATATCTAGTGACTTCTTTTGTGATTGGGTAACCTCACTAAGGATGATATCCTCCAGATACATCCATTTGCTCAAGAATTTTATAAATTCATTGTTTTTAATAGCTGAGTAGTACTCCATTGTGTAAATGTACCACATTTTCTGTATCCATTTTCTGTTGAGGAACATCTGGGTTCTTTCCAGCTTCTGGCTATTATAAATAAGGCTGCTATGAACATATTGGAGCATGTGTCCTTATTACCAGTTGGAACATCTTCTGGGTATATGCCTAGGAGAGGTATTTATGGATCCTCTTGTAGTACTATGTCCAACTTTCTGAGGAACCACCAGAATGACTTCCAGAGTGGCTGTACAAGCTTGCAATCCCACCAGCAATGGAGGAGTGTTCCTCTTTCTGATTGATTTCATGCTAGGGAAGTCTTAACCCATTCCAGTCACTGTCATACCATTGCAGAAAAAGGAAGTGCAGGATATATTCCAATATACTTCCACAGGATATATGCCAATCATGGAAATGGCCTGAGAGTGTCTGTCTCATAATATCTACCCTCCTTCATTCTACATTTAAAGAAGTAATTCTCCATCCACGTTAGCATCTTCTATTTGGCTGCTAGATATCATCATGTTTTCCTTATTTGATGTTATAAAACTTTATTCTCAACTAAAAATATCTGTATTATAGTTAGTGTTAAAAAGTGAGATTTATTGACACTGTACTAAAAGAACATCAAAAAATCCATTTTGAACATAACATCTTGCTAGAACAAGAAAGTGTACACTTTTTTAGTTAGTAATTTTGAGTTGGAATTAGAAATTTAGATCTTCAGGAGAGCAAGGAAGGTTTGGTTCTGAAGAATTTAGCATCATTTAAGACAGAGTAGAGCTGCATCTCTGTTGTGTTATGTTGGTTACATCTTTATCTCAGTCATAACCCTGGTCAGAAATGGACTAGAATCTAACCTTTTTTCTTCTTAAATGATGGCTTGGATTATCTGATGCAACAGTGAACGTGTAGCATTATATAAGACTCAGGAGAAACACAACTGTGATACTCAAACAGTAAGAGCCCATGTGCTATGAAGCTATGATAACCAAACTTCAAACCCAGAAGAAAAACAAATATCTTAGTGTCCCTCCTTCTCTACCTTGGAGAGAAAGATGGCTACCACTTTCCACTTAGAAATGAGTCATTCTACCTAGTAAATATGTTCATCAAATTCAACATGAAATAATTGAAGTGGCCGAGATACAGTGACATGAAAGCTAACAGAAAGTGAAGGCTATTCAATTGCTTAATTCTATGTCAGTGGTAGAGTTGTGACCTACTTACTAAGGCTTGAACATCAGAAGAGCATTATTTAATTTATGATTACATGTCTTTACTTACTCTTCACCGGCAGAAATTACTGAACAAAGGGTGGAAATAAAACAGTGAATCTGTTTTTACTTTGAATGGTCTTCAGATTGGTCTATTGTACCCTTGTTTGGAAATCCTCAAGAATGAACTTCAATGAGACACTAGCCATGAAGGCATAGTGATCATGAGTACAGTAAAATGTCCATTTATTATTATCTATATCTGTAAAATGTAGTAAATGAAGGAGGGTTAAGTGTCCACATAAAAGATGGTATCTGAGCATAGAGTTTCTTAGGAGAGGACATTTTTTAAAAAGAGTCATGAATTATCTCTTTTTGAGAAGACAGCTGTTCCAGGCAGAGTTCACTTTTATAAGGATGTTGAAGACTAGTGGCATTCTCAAAAGAACATAGCCTTAATATTTCTTTCTGTCTTTGTTATGTTTCTGAAATCTATTGATAACAGCTTTTAGTTTTTACTAGTGTGCATTGTTTGCATAAAATTTTATTATTACACTTTTACACATGCATTAATACATTGAATATCCCTATGATCCTCTTTCTCTCTTGTTGGTCACATGACTTATCTTAATAGTCTCTTTTGATGTTTATGCCTTTTAAAAAGTCTAGATTTTTCATATCTGAGAAATACTACATTTAGAACTCTTTTGATCTTATGAAATTTAATAGACTTTTTATAACTGTTATGGTGACATTGTGAGTATATATTAGATTCTAGAATGATCTCTTATACTAGCTCCTTGAATGTTTAGACGAATCTTTATGAGTCTTTTATCTGAAGCATTGATGATATATGGCAAATCCATGTCGGTATAATTTAGGGAATAAGTAAATCTGTAAGACTATTCCAGTAGATAATTCTATATGGAAAAAATGATATGTATTCAAATATCTTCTCAAGATGGTTATGATGCCAAAAATCTGTTATCAATCTATGATAAATAATGCCAGAAATTGATAAAAGTTAAATTAAGAGTGGCAGACAGTGATCATATGATATTCTACTTCTGAGCATTTGTATGGTGGTCAAGTTACAAAGATCTTGGGAGTGTAATTAATTTTATCATTATCTACTTGATCTAATAACCTTAGACTAGTGTTCTTTCTACAAAGGTCATTTCTTTTAGAAGATTTAAGGACTCTCAGCTCAAGTTCTCTAGTTGTGAAGAATTATCTGCCTTCTGGAAAAAAATTCTGTGACTTAAATTATGAGAGATGGATCTAAGATCCACCTCTTAGAATTTTATTGTCTAGTTATTCTCTTAACTAATTTTTAAGAGTATGTGATAAAGTCCATTCTATTGGGCCCAAAGGGTATCTTTCTCTTTCAGAGGATCAGTTCTTTAGGTTTGGGGCATACAGAAAATTTTGAATTGTCTTTAATCAGTGGTGTCTATATGCCCAGAGTCCATTACTTGAGTATTTTGTAGTAGTTGGAGCTTATTTAATTTTACCAAACAGTATTTACAATAAAAAATTACATTCCTAGATAGACAGTTGCTACACCATTTAGTCACAAAAAAGAAAAACAAAGAGATGGATTGATTTGAAATGCCTTCATATTATTACTTTAAGGAAAACAGTAGGTCTTCAGCCAGTAAAAGTTAGTGTTTCTAAAAGTTTCATTAACTTTAATCTGGGAATTTCATTGTCAGATATATAACTAAATTTTTTTTTAAATCCATCGGCAGGGTGTTTCGTTACACTGGTGACTGTTTCCTTTGTCTGTTTTCTTTTTCTTTGGTTTCATGACGTCCAAACTGCCAGTAGTTGGCAGTAAATCCAAGTGGTTATAGTGAATCCCATTCAGAGCGCTTGTTTATCCCTCCGTCCTAAAGTATGTTCCTATGTTTTCCTCTGTCTGTCTTAGAGTTTTAGGCCTTATATGAGTGTCTTGACTCATTTGGAACTAATTTACATTCAGGTTGAGAGACAGAGATACTGTTTTATGTGTCTGTGTGTGGATACCCAGTTGTGGAAGAGGCTGTTTTTTTTTTTTTTCTTCCCAATGTATCTTTCTGACACCTTTGCAAAAAATCTGGCTGTAGTAGCTTCATGGACTTGAGTCCTTTATTTGGTTTCACTGACCTATCTTAGTGGCTACACTACACATATACAATTCTGTCGTACAATTCAATAAGCCTGGCATTATTATTCTTGCTATGATCACTATGGATATTACAGGAATTTTTGTTTCTATATGCATTTTATTATATATTGTGTTTCTATTTTGGAATTTTGATAGGGATTGCATTGACTCTTGAGATTGTTTTTGATGGTAGAGTGATTTTCACAATATTGATTCTTCCAACTCATTAGCATGGGAGGCTCAGTTTGCTTTTCACCAAGGAGTGCTTCTGAGCACGGGGGACTTTCTTTTTATTAGCTTGATCAGTTACCTACAAGAAAGTAAACTGACTTCATAAAAACACAGTATATCAGCAGTCAAAGGGACCTGGGTCACATTTGGCCTAGAAAACTGGATTGCATTAGCAATGGTAAGAAGACAAGGGAGCTGGTGTTTGCAATAGAGAGCCAAAGCATTAAGGTTCCCAGTACAAGCTTCAGTGGAAAGAGATGCCTTTCTCTGCATCCCTTCCTCTCCCACATATTGCTTTCTCTCATTTAGTCTGAACCCTTTCAGTTTTTAACAATTTGCCCATATATTTATCATGTTCAAAATAATCTTCCATGTCTGAATACTCTACTTATCTTTTTAGCCTTGGCTGACATTATCTATAAAGCTTTTCTGAAACTCCTAGAGTGACTGCTGTATGCACAGACAAATGTGTCAACTCTCTTCAACATTGCCAAAGGTCTTTATTTAAGTCTACATCTCTTCTACAGGGCCTCTGAAAACAGCACTATGTTTATTTACTCCAGTATTGACAATAATCTTAAATTAAATAAACACGGAGCCTTAGTCCGAAGTTGTTTCTTTATCAGTTCTTACATAGCAATTTATTTCAATACACTTTGAGTTTATACTTAGACAAGTCTAACTGAAATCTATTTATAGCCAGGCACATTGTCTACATGCTGTGATAAAATGCCCTGACAAAAGCAATTTAAAGAAGGAAAGTTTATTTTGACTCATAGCTTGGGGGGTACAGTCCACTGTGGTGG
>LR753602.1:184847-205179 GCA_902729485.2 Mus minutoides | reverse complement strand
ATCTTCTGGCTTTCATAGTCTCTGGTGAGAAGTCTGGAGTAATTCTGATAGGCCTGCCCTTATATGTTACTTGACCTTTTTCCCTTGCTGCCTTTAGTATTCTGTCTTTATTTAGTGCGTTTGTTGTTCTGATTATTATGTGTCGGGAGGAATTTCTTTTCTGGTCCAGCCTATTTGGAGTTCTGTAGGCTTCTTGTATATTTATGGGCATCTCATTCTTTAGGTATGGAAAGTTTTCTTCTATAATTTTGTTGAAGATATTTGCTGGCCCTTTAGTTTGTGAGTCTTCCTTCTCATCTACTCCTATTATCCTTAAGTTTGGTCTTCTCATTGTGTCCTGGATTTCCTGGATATTTTGTGTTAGAATCTTTTTGCATTTAGCATTTTCTTTGATTGTCTTGTCTATGCTCCCTATAGAATCTTCTGTGCCTGAGATTCTCTATTCCATCTCTTGTATTCTGTTGCTGATGCTCATATCTATGGTTCCTGATTTTTTTCCTATGGTTTCTATCTCCAGGGTTAACTCCTTTTGGTTTTTCTTAATTGTTTCTACTTCCATTTTTAGGTTCTGGATGGTTTTGTTCCATTCCATCACCTGTTTGGTATTCTTTTCTTGTAACTCTCTCAGTATTTCCTCTTTAAATGCTTTTAGTTGTTTATCTGTGTTTTCCTGTATTTCCTTCTTATAGTCCTCCATCATCATCATGACCAGTGATTTTATATCCATGTCCTGCTTTTCTGGTGTACTGTTGTATCTAGGATTTGATGTGGTGGGTGAGTTTGGGTCTGGTGATGCCAAGTACCCTTGGATTCTGTTGCTTCTGTTCTTGCGCTTTCCTCCTGCCATCTCTCCCCGAGGAGACCTGGCGTTGGTGTAGACCAGAAAGGACCTGCTATTTTGCCCTGGTCCCTTATCAATCTCCTGGCTGATGTCTCAAGTTCCAAGAGATTGGTCCGGAACCGAGGCTGTGTTCCCCTGCTCACCTCACTTCCAGAGATAGCTTGGGGAGTCCCGAAAGAGCCTAAGGCCCAGGCCCTGAGCTCCTGATGTGGTCTTAAAGTCCTGGAGTTGCTGGGCTCAGAGGAAAGATGGCGGGGTGGCGAGTGCTCTGGCTGGGAGAGGCCCAGCCTCCGGTGGGGCGGAGTTCTTGGCTCCTGCCCCTGGGGGCAACTGTTGACCCACTGCTCCCACACCACCTCTGCACTGCACTCATGCGTAGCCCCGATGCGATCTTAAAGTCCTGGGATGTCCCTAGCTGTGTCCGCTGGGCTCAGAGGAAAGATGGCGGGGTGGCGGGTGCTCTGGCTGGGAGAGGCCCAGCCTCTGGTGGGGCGGAGTTCTTGGCTCCTGCCCCTGGGGCCAACTGCTGACCCACTGCTCCCAACACCACCTCTGCACTGCACTCACGCTTAATCCCGATGTGATCTTAAAGTCCTGGGGTGTCCCTAGCTGTGTCCGCTGGGCTCAGAAGAAAGATGGCGGGGTGGCGGGTGCTCTGGCTGGGAGAGGCCCAGCCTCCGGTGGGGCGGTGTTCTCGGATCCTGCCCCTAGGGGCAACTGCTGACCCACTGCTCCCAACACCACCTCTGCACTGCACTCACGCTTAACCCCGATGCGATCTTAAAGTCCTGGGATGTCCCTAGCTGTGTCTGCTGGGCTCAGAGGAAAGATGGCGGGCGATGTCCTCCACTTTTAAATCTGCATTTTGTCCACAATTCTTTTCTTCCTTTAGAGCAATTTCTTACTCTCACCATTTTCTCATTCAGTGGATAATAATAAAAGCTTTGGCATCAAATTCCCATGAGAAGTTAAGTTCATATTTGCAAACCAAGGAGGGCATACTAAACACACTCCATAAGCACTGTTGTACTATTAGCATTATTATCTCTCATGAAATTGAGCTTGTCAGCACATATTAGGGCAATGTTTCTAAATCTTCTTTATATCCTCTTGATTTAAAGAGTACTTGAGTGTCTTCTGTGACTTTGGGAGTGTTTGAAGGGTCTATTTTTTTATGATAATAATGCTTCTATGGTCTTAAGAGGAAGTAGATGTTGCCTTTCTCTTTTATCATGTGGATGCCAGATGGTCTGTTTGGCCAACTTGTCATCCTTTTTTTACTGGCTTTGTACTTTAAGTCATTTTTTGTCTTGCTTTTTGTTTTTTGGTTGTTTGGTTGGCTGGTTGGCTGGTTGGTTGGTTTGAAGGTAGATAAATGTAGTTTACAGATTACATTTTGCTTATGTGTAAATGGTACAGCTATTCTTTACATTTATTTTATACTTTTCATTTATTCCAAGTTTCATTCATGTCCTTCAACAGATTCCCACAAAGAATTTTGCAGAATTCTCATTAAGTTCATTCTTCTTTTTTTAAATCTCCTCTGTACTGGCTAGTTTTGTGTCAACTTCACACAGGCTGGAGTTATCACAGAGAAAGGAGCTTCAGTTATGGAAATACCTCCATGAGATCCAGCTATAAGGCATTTTCTTTTTTTTTTTTCCTGCATTTTTTTATTAGATAATTTCTTCATTTACATTTCAAGTGTTATCCAGAAAGTTCCCTATACCCTCCCCCCTCCCGGGAGGGAGGTCCCCTTGTGGGAGGTGCCATCTCTCGGCTGGTAGTTTTGGGTTCTATAAGAGAACAGACTGAGCAAGCCAGGGGAAGCAAGCCAGTAAGTAACATCCCTCCATGGCCTCTGCATCAGCTCCTGCTTCCTGACCTGCCTGAGTTCCAGTCCTGACATCCTTTGGTGACTAACAGCAATGTGAAAAGCGTAATCTGAATAAACCCTTTCCTCCCCAACTTGCTTCTTGGTCATGATGTTTTTGCCAGGAATATAAACCCTGACTAAGACACCTTTTCTCTCTCTGTTCTTCATCAGGGATCACTAAACTATGGTCCAAGGCATACATCCATGCCATTAGCTATTTTCTTTTTCTCTAAAACATTTTAAATAAGCATACCTATCATCTACATATTATTTCTGGCTGCCATGGGGTTACAGTAGAAGAATTAAGTAATCATAAAACAGAGTATTGTGGTCTATAAAGTCAAAATATGTACTATCTGTATTTACAGGGGAAAAAAGCTGACATTCTCTGCTTCATGCTTTTGAACTAATTGTTTGTGAAAAGGAAGTTATTTATATTTGTATATTAAGTTTATACAGTAGTACTTGACTGTTTTTTTATTTAATAAATTTTTACTGGATTTTTGTAAGTATTTTAAATATACCTAAGTACTTTAACTTAGGCTCAGAAAGACAAAGTCTGAATGTTCTCTCTCAAGGTGGATCATAGCTTCAAATCTTTTACTTCATGTAGTTAATCTGAAGAACAAATGGAAGCTGGGAAAGTAGAAAGAGGTCTTCAGGGCATGTTAAGGGAGTGGGCATGAGGGACTAGAGGTTTAAAAAAAACATAGAGAGCCTCAAACCTGGATGTGCAACCCTAGGGGCAGAAAGGCTTAAGCATGAAGGAGTGGGATTATCGGGAAAGCCAAGGGAGAGCAGGGAGAGTAAGTTCTCACAATGGGACCATGAAAAGCCATATAGAAGCTTACTATTTCATAACTGAACATAAAAAAGAATTTCAGAAAGAGTAGCACAATAATATGCTTTACAATGTTATTAAGTGGGTGTTAGATAATATATTATATAAATGTTTACATTATATTGAGCACATTGTTTCCTCCGATATTTATCATTTCTTTATGATAAAAGCACTTACATATCTCCTTGGTTTTTTTGAAATATAAAAAATACAATCATTAGTCATAATACTGAGTGAAAGAACACAGCATTTATCATTCATTTTTTATTAGATATTTTCTTATATTACATTTCAAATGCTATCCCGAAATTTCCCTATATTGTCCCCTTGCCTTTCTCCCCTACCCACATACTCCCACTTCTTGGCCCAGGCATTTCCCTGTATTGGGACATATAAAGTTTGCAAGACCAAGGGGCCTCTTTTCCCGATGATGGCCGACTAGGCCATCTTCTGCTACATATGCAGCTAGAGACACAAGCTCTGGGGGTTCTGGTTAGTTCATATTGTTGTTGCTCTTATAGGGTTGCAGGCCCCTTCAGCTCCTGGGGTACTTTCTCTACCTTCTCCATTGGGGGCCCTGTATTCCATCTTATAGATGACTATGAGCATCCACTTCTGTATTTGTCAGGCACTGACATAGCCTCATATGAGAAAGATATATCAGGGTCCCTTCAGCAAATGCTTGCTGTCATATGCAATAGTGTCTGGGTTTGGTGACTGCTTATGGGATGGATCCAATGGAGGAGTAGTCTCTGGATGGTCCATCCTTTCATCTTAGCTCCAAACTTTGTTTCTGTAACTCCTTTCATCAAAAATAACAGGAAGCAACAATCACTATTACTTAATATCTCTTAACTTCAATGTACTCAATTACACAATAAAAAGACATAGACTAACAAAGTGAATAACCCTATCAAAAAATGGGGAAAAGAGCTAAACAGAGAATTATCAACTGAATAAACTCAAATGGCCAAGAAGCACATAACAAAATGTTCAACAGTCTTAGTCATCAGGGAAATGCAAATCAAAACAACCCTGAGATTCCACCTCACCCCAGTGAGAATAGCTATGATCAAAAACTCAGATGATAGCAGATGCTGGAGAGGATGTGGAGAAAGAGGAACACTCTTCCATTGCTGGTGAGATTGCAAGCTGGTACAACCACTCTGGAAATCAGTCTGGTGGCTCCTCAGAAAATTGGACATAGTACTACCGGAACATCCAGCAATACCTCTACTTGGCATATATCCAGAAGAGTTAATTTGGTAAATCCTGGACAATTAATTATTTTTTACTGTTATGAATATCTACAGCTAAATTAGTATATATTTTTATATTCCTTCATTATTTGAATGATAAATTTGATGCAAATTGTACAGTGTATCTTGTCATTGTAGCTAGCCTGTGTTCTTATTTTACAGTTCTATGTTTGATCATTTTTGTCTTGGTACTCACAAATTACTTTCTTTCTACAAAATTGAGGACGCAGTACTAGATTATGATTAAATGCTTACTAATCTTAATTTCCATAAGATATAGTCTGCCCTTTAAAATTCATATTCAATTCTCCCTTGATATTGTTTTTAACATATATTTTCAAATATTTTTGTAACTTAATATTTTTCTAAAAGGAAATACATATATGCTTACATTACCTCTACTTTGCCTGCGTTCTATAATTTTTCTCTAATCATTTTTAAAATTTCTGTTTCATTTTCTTCAATTATCTCAAGATTATCATCTATTTCTATCAGTCCTTACTGGTGCTTCAGTGAATCTGATGGTACTTTGTCAGATACCATTATTTATAATTTAGTGACAAGCTCTGTAATAATTTTAATTTGTTATCCACTTTGTATATAAAACAGAAAACTTATTTTTATCTTTGCCTGATATTTTCTTCATTGGGCTCATAATTCACAAGAGACAATTTTGTTGAGTTGTTCAATCAATATCAGATCATAATTTTTATCAATGTAACATTAAAATATTATTATTATGTAAGCTTAGTTTATCTTTTGTATCCTATTATTTGTCACAATTTCATGGTGTTTTTATATAGATATCTTTGCCCTCTTTCATTAGTAGTCATCCTTGAGTGAGCAAAAATATTTTAATCCAGATGTATCAACAATATATTGTAAAAGAGGGGCCAGGGCAATGACATGGGATAGCAGAAAATCCTTGATTCTTAGTAAAATCCTCTAAGATTCGTAGTTTTACAGGAGAAGATAGCAAGGTGTGTTTTCTGAATGTGCTTTGTGTGTGATACAGAGAATAAAATTTTTTCTTTTCATTTTTGCTCATGAAGAACAGCTGCTACAGAGCTGCTTAACACCTACAGTTTTTTCCCACATGCTGCAAGTTTGCACTGATACAGTATCTGTGAGTGTTCTCTTGTGTCATCTCAATTCCACCTGTCAGTTTATTATATTCAAGAATATTTGAGGAAGATTTGTACAGCCTTGCATTCACCCAGATCTTATATTTCCAACAAATGTTTGCCAATTTCCCCTTACAGTAAATTGCTGATTTCAGAGAATATTGTGCAGTACTAGTTGTCTCCAAGATCTGTAAAGATATTTATTCTCTAGTAAAATCACTATACCTTCATTACATTGTTGACCGTACATATCAGCAATATTAACTGTGTGATTCATGATTCATTATTTCCTCATTTTTATGTAAATATGAATGTTGTTTATGTCATTTTTATAAAGTTGGTTTCAGAGAGAAAAATAAAGATACACTTGCTCTAAAATATTAAAATTAATGTCTGATGAGACTTTGATGAATCTCTAATGCCTGCTGCACTGTATTTGATGCAACAGATTATATAATTCATATTGACTATTCTATTTATTTTTCTTTTATATCCAGTAAAACATTACCCAGCCACCCCCTTGTGATTTTTACATAGCCATGTAATTGAGACTGAGCTGATAAAATCTGAAGAGAGGCAGTGCTTCGGGTGCAGCACAGCTGGTAGAGTCATTGCCTGACATGCACAAGACACCAGGTTTGATCCCTGTGCCCTATAAAATAAAATAGATGCAGGGGACATACCTATAATCCCAGCACTCAGAAATAGAGGCAAAATGGATCAAGAATTCAAGGCCATTCGACAACTGCAAAGTGAAAAAAATGAGAAAGCACAAGGTATATCAGTTTGATGCCCAATTCATTACAACTACAAACATGCATTCTGCTTGCTTCTTTCTTCTGCTTGACATGTTGGAGATAGCCATGTTAACACAAAGTGTTTTTAAATGTTTTTGTTAAAGCCAAAAATTATTGAGCACAGACTTCTGAATGACTTATGAAGAAATTTCTCTCCCCATCTGGAATTAGTCTGGATAGTTATGTAAGTAAAAATCAAATTTATATTCTAATAGCCTCAGTCTCTCTGTCCCTTGGTCTCTGTGTCTCTGTGTCTCTGTCTCTGTGTGTGTGTGTGTGTGCATATGTGTGTGTGTGTGCCTGCCTTAGATTAAATACAGAGGGAATTAGAACAATTAATCAATGAAGAATTTATTCAGTATAGATTATCACTAGAAATAAGTTATAAAAATCATAAAAGCCAAATATCAATGTTGGCTGACGAACACAGAATGGAACAAATGTGTGGCATATTGTTACATGGAGATGCCATGGCTGTGAGAAGGGAGGAGACTAGTCCTATGGATAAAACGATAAAAATAAACTAGCCAAGGTTTAGAATTAATGAGCATTAGGAGATACTAGATACACCTGTATATATAACATAGGAATGAAGAGAAACAGGACAATTTATGTGACTGAAAGATATGACTGATTCTCAAATTAGTCACATCAAGTTACAAGATCTGAAGAAGAAGAGAAAGTGAGCTGGAAGGAGTGGAGAGAAAAGAAACTGCAGTCTAGATATAATAATATATGAGAGAAGATTAAATAAAATTGAAAAATGTCTGACCATTTGTATCAATCTCAATTTCAATTTGAATTTAAGCTTAATTTGAAGAAAAATACCTCCTACATATTTCATGTTTTATGTGGTTTTTAAGCTGTCTAACCCTTTGTATAAATAAGACTCCACAATGCAGAACTCATGGGAGCTGGAGATTAATTGAATCAGGCAGCTATGAGGTTAAAAGTATAACAGAATATTGCTTGGGGTCATTGCCACCCAGATAGCCAAAGGAGGTCTAGGAAGAATCAGGTAAAGAGGCATCATTATCAAACTTCCCCTTCTATACAAGGTAGGTTTATGCCCTACCCTGGCTAATACTATGTGTCTGTTTCCTCTCACTTGACATTCACTGAGTATGTATCTGACATTAGTCATTATGTTGAAAAGATCAAGAAAGACAACTGTTTACCAATGCCTCATAGGAATGAACATGCCCAATTCCACAGAGAACTTTTTATGGGAATGCCTATCATTGTTAGGCCAGACTGTATAAAACCAGTAATTGATCGATTATTTGGAAGGTAATGAAGACTCGGCTAAATGGGCTATCTTCACAGAAATCCTTTTCAAAGATCTAATTTTGCATTTGTAACTTTGAACTGTTTTTCTCAAAAGAGGCTCCCTACAGGTCCTATAAAACTTGTATCTGCTCCCTCGGAGCCATGTAGCCTGATCAAAAATAATTTTCAGGGTTCATTGGATACTGGAAAAATCATAGCTGGATATTTGAATTAAAACCCAGAAAATCTGCAAGACCTTCCGACAGATACTAAAGCTTTCCTTCTGTAACTTGCCTTCTGGAAAACAGAAAGTGGGGCATCTCCATCTGCTGGCAGAACACCAAAACTGCACTATATTCTGTGGACTGCAGACATTGGGCTTTGTTTCCCTTTAAATGAATAGGTAGAATCACTCAGGCAACATCCTATTGAATTGGGAAAATAGGTGGGAATATTCAGAATCATACCCTAAAACTGAGTCATCATTTCCATCATGAAGAATCTGTGCTCAGGATCTTTTCCAAGGTGCTCACTTTTTTTTTTTTTTTATGAGTATGCCAGTGCACCAGACAGTCCTGCTTTGTATAAACTACTATTAAACTGACCATAAGCATTTTCTATGTTTGTACATATCTTCACAGCCAACTTTTATAATTGCTATGTAATCTGTTAATAATGTCCCTGACTGAATTCAGCAGTCATGTTCACATGCTGTCTACAGACTACTGCTATAAATAACACTACAATGGCCCCTTTAAGGTACAGAATTTTGTCTTTAGGAGTAACTGGAACAGTCCCATTTCACAGCCAGGCTTAAAGAAAGTAGGATTTCACATGACAGTAGCTGTCCTCATTCATAGCTTAGCATGTACCTAATGGTTGGTTCAACAAATTAAAGAGTGAATGAAAGCAAGCACCTGTTATTAGTAGATGTCATACAAAGCAACTCCAAGGGGTTGCTCTAGTCTGTAGAGGCTATAAAAGCATCCAAGTGTTCCACTCTTGTTGCAGGCATATCTACAATCAGAGCAGTCAGAATTTTGGCCATGAAGCTTCTGGCATTGTGCTCTGGCATGTTAGAATTCTAACTCTTACCAATATGTACACTTAATCAAATATGCAATCCAGAGAATTATTGGTAACAATTTGTTTCACATATTAAAATTGTATTCTATATCAGTCAGTTATAAAATGTGATAAACTACCTATATATGTATGCATGTATGATTTCACCTATTATATTGGTTATATATAAATATTAGAAAGGAATTTATTAATTTTATGAACCCAAGTTGTCCAAGTCCCTTTGATAGACATCCCCCCAACAGTCCACATAAATTCTTGATGGTGGTTGGCCAGCAAGCAGAGGCAAAATAACGGACCAAAGTTAAAAACCCTGTTTCTACTTACCATTCCATAGGTTTGCTATCTGACCCTCCAGACAGTATACATTCCCTGTACTGTTAAATATTGTACTGCAAGAGTTAGGCTACTTGTTTGCTGTGGACCTTCGAATGATAAAGTGCTGTGAGTTTATGCAGTCAAATTGATTTGGACCTTGCAAAGATCACCAGAATTAAAAAATAAAAGATCTTGAGGCACTACCTTTCATTAAGCCATGAATCCATGTTGTCAATCATTTATATAACAGAGGTGGCACAGGACATATGAAAACCTGTTGCCACCCTAAAAAGGGTGTAAGTCTGGCAATTATTTCTTCAGAGAAGCAGTAGCAAAGGACTGGCTTAGCTAAGTACAGCTTGGCCATGCTGTATTTCGATCAGAATGTACAAGTTTCATGCCATGTAACAGGATGAAAATAAAG
This sequence comes from Mus minutoides, assembly GCA_902729485.2. NCBI lineage: Eukaryota > Metazoa > Chordata > Mammalia > Rodentia > Muridae > Mus > Mus minutoides. The sequence continues at coordinate 195,347 of LR753602.1, read as the reverse complement.
TACTACAAATGACACCTTCCCAGCCCCCTCCCATCAGCCTGAGTTTGAGTCACTGAGTTCAAAATAGAGCTCATCATATTATATACCATACTCCAAGTAGAGCCAAGTCAGTGCCTAGAGAATTCTAGAGACAAGGCAAGCATGGTACTCACATACAAGTGGAGAGTGTAATAAAGGAGATACGGCCCTGAAACAGCGGTAAATTTCCAAATAGAACTGCCGAGGTTTCAAAGAGTTACAGAACATAGGATAATACTAATTTACATAGAAAGGTAAGGACAGATGGTAGATGAATGGTCTCCAGAAGAAATGTCATGTAAGAAGGCCTTTTGGCAGAGTAAGGCTTTGATAAAAAGCAATAAGAAAGGCAGCAGGACATCTGTCAGAAATCATCATGAGTGCAAAAGTCTAAAGGCATAAAAAGCATGAAGACTATGGATAACCTGAGGCCTGGATTCCTGGCAGGCCCCTCATCTATTAGTAGGGCTTGGAAGCACCATGTATTATCTACATAGGGTCATATCACAAAGGATCCAAACACAGGGCCACTTGCTGACCTGTACTTCTTGAACCTTTAGTTTTTTTTTTTTTTTCTTTCAATATTTTTTATTAGATATTTTCTTAATTTACATTTCAAATGCTATCCCAAAAGTTCCCTCCCCCCTCCCCCCGCCCTGTTCCCCTGCCCACACACTCCCACTTCTTGGTCCTGGCGTTCCCCTGTATTGGGGTATATAAAGATTGCATTACCAAGGGGCCTCTCCTCCCAATGATGGCCGACAAGGCCATCTTCTGCTACATGTGGAGCTAGAGACATGAGTTCTGGGGGTTCTGGTTAGTTCATGTTGTTCCTCTTCTAGGGTTGCAGACCCCTTCAGCTCCTGGGGTTCTACCTCTAGTTTCTCCATTGTGGACCCTGTGTTCCATCATATAGATGACTGTGAGCATCCACTTCTGTACGAGACAGCTATATCAGGGTCCCTTAAGTAGACACTTGCTGTCCTATGCAATAGTGTCTGAGTTTAGTGACTGATTATGGGATGGATACCCCCTGGTGGATCAAAAAATTCAGGTGACAGCAGAAGCTGGCGAGGATGTGGAGAAAGAGGAACACTCCTCAATTGCTGGTGGTATTGCAAGCTTGTACAACCACTCTGGAAATCAGTCTGGCGTTTTCTCAGAAAATTGGACATAGTACTTTCGAAAGATCCTGAAATACCTCTCCTGGGCATATACCCAGAAGATGTTCCAACTGGTAAAAAGGACACATGTTACACTATGTTCATAGCAGCCTTATTTATAATAGCCAGAAGTTGGAAAGAACCCAGTTGTCCCTCAACAGAGGAATGGATACATAAAATGTGGTACATTTACACAATGGAGTACTATTCTGCTATTTAAAAAATGAATTTATGAAATTCTTGGGCAAATGGATGTATCTGGAGGATATAATCCTTAGTGAGGTAACCCAATCACAAAAGAAGTCATTGGATATGTGCTCACTGATAAGTGGATATTAGCCCAGAAACTTAGAATACCCAAGATACAATTTGCAAAACACAAGAAAATCAAGAAGGAAGACCAGCGTGTGGATACTTCATTCCTCCTTTGAACAGGAAACAAAATACCCATGAAAGGAGTTACAGAGACAAAATTTAGAGGTAAGATGAACCTTTAGTTTTGCTTCTCCTGGTGACATAAGAACCTCCCAAGGCTGTCCTAAATTTGTCCTATGAATGTACAAGTTATGTTCATATTGGGATGTACTCACTTAAGATCAATGAGGATGTCTTATTTTGCTTGAGTGTGTAAAATAATGATCTCTCCAAATGAAAGTTTCCATGGAACTCTGAGGTTCTTCAAGATGGCTGTTCTCCTCCTGCCACAAAATCCAGGGCACTCCAGCAGCTCTTTCCTCAGTGCTCCTGCTGACAGACCTGATGCTCCCCCATATGATCAATTTATATGTGCAACACGTCTATATTTTTATTATTGGAGCAATATAATCATTATTATTCTATTACCCCAAACCATTCATCTATTTTATTTGATGAACTAATCTTTGTGGCTGGTTCTTGTACTGGAAGAGATAAGCCATGGAGAACAGGCTATCTATCTTATTGCACCCTACCATAGACTTGCTCCTCAGCCACATATTCCACAAACCCCATCTGTACAGGATAGAAAACTGTTTCTCAGAAAGGTTGAAATGTATGACCAAGATCCAGAGCCTATGCTGTCTGTAGTCTGTGAACATCAATAACCAAAAATCACATAGATCTTTAAGATGCTTGCAACTAGACCAAAAATGCCAAGAGTGGCCAGTAGATACCATCTTAACCTGTAGTAGTTGATTATTAAGAAGGACTGAATGGTAGCATGTGTCCCCATGTGAATATATCTTCCACAGTGCAGAAGAAACCTTCAGTACCTTGATATTAGGTAGTTTGGTCTTGGGTAGTAGATTGGAGGGGGGCTAGTGACTGGAAAATAGGCATTTCAGATTAAGACCTATTGTATGTCAGTGCTGGGAGTACAAACTCTTCTATATCTTGCCATATCCATTGTGCATAGTACCCACTCTCAGAGGCCTACCCAATGCAGGGCCTCAGAAAAAAGAAATGGACATATTGGCTGTTTGACTCCAAAGTCTAGACAAGTTTCCTTCAGAACTTGGTACATCATCACTGAGGTGTATAGGAGCATGAAAGATAAGACTTGCAGACAGGTATATTTTCAACCATCCCCTTAGTACTCCATGGAGGATTTGCTCAAAGTTCCTAAAGCCCTGAGGAATTCACCAGTTTTTTCTCCATGTCTAGAAAACATTTTAAGTTCAGTCTCCTTTAGGGACAAATCCACAGGGAATGGGTGATAGGAATCCAGCAAACTCCCTTATTTGGGAGCCATGGGTGATCAATAAACAGTAAAGTCACAAGCACTCCTGTGCCTTCTTAGGGTATAGAGAAGACATCTCTGACTCCTTTACTATCTCTTGCCTACATCTTCTTTACTTCCTGTCAAAATAAACATCAGGGATACCAAAGACTTGCTTTGACATCTGGGATGGGGTGGGGGTAAACTGAGGCTGGCAGCAAGGTGTGAAGTCTGAGTGGGATCAGCACTAAGAGTGACTGAGTGGAGTTAGTCCAGAGAGCAGCCAACAGAGGCTGCAGTCTATGGCAGCCAGTGATTAGAGAAATTACTCAGCAGACCTTTCTCTTATTGAACAAAGATTGATTTGCTGGGGCTGCCACTCCCTGTGGCCAGTGAAAAACTCTGAACACTTTTAACACTTAGGGGCTGAAGGGTAAGAAAAGGAAAGAGAGAAAATGCCTAAACACACACATACACAGAGTGGTTGAAGTAAAAGGCAGGCTAATAACTTTAGACATACAGATACATACACACATGCATCCAGACAGACATATACACATTCACACATAGAATGAATGGGAAAAAGCTTCAGTAAGCAGGCTCCAGGCATTTCACAATCCACGTATATCCACATACACACATATGCACATATACACACAAACTTTATGTGTGTGTATATATATATATATATATATATATATATATATATATATATATACTGATTTGATGAATGGAATAAAGTTGTAACAACTTTATTTTTTCTTACATAGCTTATATATCTCAACAAAAATCTTTCAAGCAGTATAAGATTACAAGTGATTGCATTCTATTTTTCTTCTAGTGGATAACTATGAAAAAACAATATGTTTCCCAATACCTTTATAAGAAATAATATTAGATAGTACAGGTAAAGAAAACAAATTATTACCAAGAACTCACACACATTCCTAACTAAGCAACTACTTAGAGATTAACAAAGTATGAGCAAGCAACCTGGTTTTCTCAGCCACTTTCTCTTACTTGCAGGCAGCAATTTGTGGTCATAAAGGATTATTTTATTTATCCTTAAAAGTAATCTTATAATATCTACTTTAAATCCTAGGAGTGCATATGTATTCATCAGCAGTTCGTGTTAAATCATATCAGGAAGCTGAAGCAAAAATGGGTATAAGAAATCAATTATCAACAGCCTAGCCTCAGTAAGAGTCATGTCAGCCAATGCTGCCATTGTTCTTGTTCCTGATCATAAAACCTCCCTGGTTTAACTAATAAGAGTGTGTCTTTCTTATCATACAGATCATTCACTTCCTTAGTTAGAGTCACACCAAGGTATTTTACATTGTTTGTGACTATTGTGAAGGGTGTTCTTTCCCTAATTTCTTTCTCAGCCCTTTTATCCTTTCTGTAGAGAAAGGCCATTGATTTGTTTGAGTTAATTTTATATCCAGCTACTACACTGAAGCTGTTCATCAGGTTTAGGAATTCTCTGGTGGAGTTTTTGGGGTCAATTATATATACTATCATATCATCTGCAAACAGATGTTTTAAGTTCTTCCTTTCAAATTTGTATCCACTTGATCTCCTTTTGTTGTCCAATTGCTCTGTCTAGGACTTCAATTACTATATTGAATAGGTAGGGAGAAAGTGGGCAGCCTTGTCTAGTCCCTGATTTTAGTGGGATTGCTTAGAGATTCTCTCCATTCACTTTGATGTTGGCTACTGGTTTGCTGTATATTACTTTTATTATGTTTAGGTATGGGCCTTGAATTCCTGATCTTTCCAAGACTTTTATCATGAAAGGGTGTTGGATTTTGTCAAATGCTTTCTCAGCATCTAACGAGATGATCATGTGGTTTTTGTCTTTGTGTTTGTTTATATAGTGGATTACGTTGATGGATTTCCATATATTAAACCATCCCTGCATTCCTGGGATGAAGCCTACTTGGTCCAGATGGATGATCATTTTGATGTATTCTTGGATTCGGTTTGCTAGGACTTTATTGAGTATTTTTGTGTCGATATTCATGAGGGAAATTGGTCTGAAGTTCTCTTTCTTTGTTGCATCTTTGTGTGGTTTAGGTATCAGAATAATTGTGGCTTCATAGAATAAATTGGGTAGAGTACCTTCTGGTTTTGTTTGTTTATTTGTTTGTTTGTTGGAATAGTTTGAGGAGAGTTGGAATTAGGTCTTCTTTGAAGGTCTGATAGAACTCTGCACTAAACCCATCTGGTCCTGAGCTTTTTTTTTTGGTTGGGAGACTATTGATGACAAGAAATTCAAGTCCCTGAAGAAAGAAATAGAAGAAGATCTCAGAAGATGGAAAGATCTCCCATGCTCATGGATTGGAGGGATTAATATAATCAAAATGGCTATCCTGCCAAAAGCAATCTACAGATTCAATGCAATCCCCATCGAAACTCCAACTCAATTCTTCACTGAGATAGAAAGGGCAATTTGCAAATTTATCTGGAATAATATAAAACCAAGATAGCAAAAACTATTCTCAAGAGTAAAAGAACCTCTGGGGGAATCACCATGTCTGACATTAAGCTGTACTACAGAGCTATTGTGATAAAACCTGCATGGTACTGGTACAGCAACAGACAGATAGGCCAATGGAAAAAGAATTGAAGACCCAGAAATGAATCCACACACCTATGGTCACTTGATCTTTGACAAGGGAGCTAAAACCATCCAGTGGAAAAAGGACAGCATTTTCAACAAATGGAGTACTATTCTGCTATTAAAAAATGAATTTATGAAATTCTTGGGCAAATGGATGTATCTGGAGGATATAATCCTTAGTGAGGTAATCCAATCACAAAAGAAGTCATTGGATATGCGCTCACTGATAAGTGGATATTAGCCCAGAATCTTTCATTCCTCCTTTGAATAGGAAACAAAATACCCATGAAAGGAGTTACAGAGACAAAGTTTAGAGCTAAGACAAAAGGATGGACCATCCAGAGACTACCCCACCAGGGAATCCATCCCATAATCAGTCACTAAACTCAGACACTATTGCACAGGACAGCAAGTGTTTGCTGAAGGGACCCTGATATAGCTATCTCATATGAGGCTATGCCAGTGCCTGGCAAATACAGACGTGGATACACACAGTCATCTATATGATGGAACACAGGGCTCACAATGGAGAAGCTAGAGATAGAACCCCAAGAGCTGAAGGGATCTGCAACCCTATAAGAGGAATAACAATATGAACTAACCAGAACCCACAGAGCTCGTGTCTCTAGCTGCATATTTAGCAGAAGATGGCCTAATCGGCCATCATTGGGATGAGAGGCCCCTTGGTATTGCAATCTTTATATGCCCCAATACAGGGGAACACCAGGGCCAAGAAGTGGGAGTGGGTGGGCACGGGAGCAGGGTGGGGGGAGAGGAGAGGGAACTTTTGGGATAGCATTTGAAATGTAAATTAAGAAAATATCTAATTTTAAAAAACTTAAGTCAAAAAAAAAAAAAAGAAAAAAGTGTGCCTTTCTGAACTTCATATTGTTCCTTAAGAAGTTTTACATCAGATCCAGTAGTAAAAACATCTCAAGCTAGCTTCAGTAACAATTCTATTTTTCCAAATGCCTTCTAAGGGTGACAGTCATTGCTGACAATCTATATCTCTATGGTTTTTTGTTTGTTTGTTTGTTTGTTTTTTGGTTTTTTGAGACAGGGTTTCTCTGTATAGCCCTGGCTGTCCTGGAACTCACTTTGTAGACCAGGCTGGAATCGAACTCAGAAATCCACCTGCCTCTGCCTCCCAAGTGCTGGGATTAAGGGCGTGTGCCACCACACCCAGCTCTAAATTCTTTCCTAGGGTGTTGACTGAATCATAAATCTGCTCCAGCAGCAATGCCTGAAAGAGATCAATCACTATTGTGAGTGCCAGAGATACTGTCCAGTGAGGGGCTGGAAGTCACTTAGAGCTTTCATACAATTCTTAGATTAAGAGGTATATGAGGGCAGCAAGCAGAACAGAACTCCATAACAGCATGAAGTCCTCGGGGCATGTGATCCTTGAGTCATGCTACATTGAGGAGACCCACCCATGTGGCTGTGCTAACCAGTAGGGTGCATTTTATGAGTTGTAAAGCTACTTGTCATGCCTCCTGCATGACCCTCATCAATTTCCCTGTTCCTCTCTCTTTGGGTTATCAGTAAAGAGGTTAAATGAAATGACTCCTAATACTTAAGCATGGGTACCTAGAGTTACTGTAGTATCCATGGTGAAACAGGAACTCCTGCCCTCTTCTTCTCATCCCCATGCACTCACAGGCAGGTAGAATGACATGGCCATTACTATGCAGCCAAATCCTCTTTAAAAATGCTGCATTTTCAACACTAAACCAGTCATTTTCCTTCTGAAACATTAGTAGAACTTTTGGCCCTCAGCTCCTAAACTATGGTTCTCTGTAGAATAATACAACTGAATTTTAAAACATCATTGAAAGTCTTACCAACCTTATATGGAGAGTGTATTGTCCAAAGAGTAGGACATTTCTCAACCAAGGGCATGCAGTGAACTAGAAACAACCTGAAGTTCAGTTCCCAGAATCTTATGAAACTTACAGATCACTAGAATATTCAATCTCAGTGTTCTTCCTTCTGTTGAACCTTCCCTCCAGCATGCCAGCCTGCTGACAATGCTACAAAGATAGCAGAGTAGTTGCCTAGCCTACAGGGTCCCTTAGTATTGTCAACAGTGTCCTCCTAAAGGCATTGCCTTGCTTCAAAGAAGGAACACCCAGAATGAGGTTTGTAAAAATTGTATCTTCCCATCTATAATAATTTGCTACAGCTTTAAAGCTTGTTGTGGGAAACAAATTCCCCAGTATCTCAGTGCCATTTTTGCCCCACTGGTAGGGCAGAAAACACACATGGACATGAAATAAAAGCCTACAATGTGTAGTAATGCAGGCACATTCTTACATTTATTGTTGATGTGGTGGGCAAGGGCAAAGGTGAAGGACATGTTTGATTCTTGTACCCTTGATTAATATTAACAGATGACAAGACATCCAAATTTGAATTCTTAGAAGGTAAATGAGGGAAGTCTTTAGAGACCAGTGTCTAAGCTTAGTTAATTTATTTTGGAGATGCTCCAGTACAGCAGAGTTCCAGAAGTTGTTTGTTACTCAGGAAAAGTGCTCATATATTTAGCTCCTGCTAATGATTACAGGAGATCATATGTTCTCCAAAATCATATCCTCTATCCTTCAGAGCCAACTGACCCCTGTGCCAAGATGCTTGTCAGTTTTAGCTATTTGCAAATGTTTCCTATGAAAGACCTGTGACACACTACTCATTTGGGGACACTTTCATTTGTCACCTTTCTAAGTGTTGACTATTATTAAAAGCATTAGAATGGACCTAAAGTAACTATTTCACCATTAACATAGAGACAGCTTTTAACGTGTCCTGGAATAAAAGAAATCATGAGTCTGTTCAAATGTAAGAGGCCAGGAACCTAAGTGAGTAGCTGTTCCATTAAAAAAAAAAAAAAAAAGCACCTAACTCTTTGTGTGTAAGACATTCCAAGCAATGAGATAAATTTTAAAGTGAAGATGGGATCAATGTTTGTCTTCTCTTCCTAAATGCCATACTAACACAATGCCTTTTTATAAGCTACCCATTTTATGCTGACATTTAAATAATCTGCCTAAACCCATCAACTGACATTCCTCAACTACACCCTTATTTTAGGGTATAAAAGGAAAATAAAATTGACAATTAAAGTATCAGTATTTTTCTTAACACGCATGTAGCTCTATGGTAAGCCCCACACTAGGTACACTGTATTTTCTCTTCTGTGTTTTTTGCAACAACCTGATGGGGAGACATCATTAACACCATTTTAAAGATTGGATAACTGAACAAGCAAGATTTAACCCTTCAGCTTCTACTATCTTATCACCAGTCAACCATAGTAGGGGTGTGTGTTGGGGGGTATTACGCTAAAGAATCTGTGTAGAAAATGAAGAACATGAACTCATCATTATATTTCATCATTATATAAACTGTTAAATACTCATACATTTTATTTGGTCCCACTAATAAGCCACTCTAACACTTCTATCCAATTAAACATGATAGGTAGAAATATTCATTTTTGAGAATGAGTCTTTTAAAGCATTCTTTAGCCTTCAAATGGGAGAACAACATGCTCTGCTAACTCTGTAATTTACATGCCTGTGTGGATTAACACCTCAGGATACTTATAAGTGTGACTACACTGTATATATGTAATGGATAAAGAAATGCAGGAATAATAAGCTTGGTGGATATTCCCTTGATTCCTATTTTTAAGTTTCCAGGGCTCTTTCATCTATAATAACAGCACAGATTTGTATCTTGTTTGCACAAAGAGCTAGGGCCAATGAAATCTTTGAAATAAATACGAGCAAAGAACAGATAAATTACTTTAAAACAAGCCCAGCTTAGCCTTTCAGGCTAGGCCACAAGCAAGGCATTTTACTATTACTCTCAGAGTTGATATTCTTTTCCAAATGCCTAATTACGCAGTATTTCCTCAATGTGTACAAAAATCAGCATAAATATTTCTTCAACTTTCACACAGCTAAACATTATTATGGAAGGTGAAGGGGGTGCTTCAGTAGATGGGTAAAACCCAAATGGGATAAGAGAGTTTCAGAAATGAATCAGTGTTTGGGGAACATCCAGGGCCCCAAGAATTTTTATAGAAACAGACTTCATGAGACGCATTTGCTTTGTTGATGAGTACAGTCATTATGACTTGGGTGACACAGTAAAGACAACATGTTCTCCTGGCACAAATGCAGTTCTTGGATTTTCATCTCACCCTGTGGGTAGGAAACATTTCTGAAAGAAATGGGAAACATCTGGAGAAAAACACAACCCAGCAGAGAACATCAGATGCCCCTCACCAGATGAGCACTTCAAATGCCTTTTCTGACATTTCCTAAGGAAGAACAATATACTCTTAAAGCAATTAGATGCCAGTATGGTAAGCCAAGCCAAGCTCCCTAAGTTCTAAGTGCCTTTGTGTGCACCAGTTTAGCTTTCAACCAAGATTTTAGGAGTGTGACATTGGAGCCTATGAATTTAGATAGCTCATTGGTTGTGGGACACTAACCATGCACCAGCATAAAGTATGTTTTTAGATCCCTCAAACATGAGGAGAATTCAGGTACAGAATCACATGTTACCACCTACTGCAGCCTCAAACACAGCTATGAATTTATATTACGGTGTTATCCATAATTGAAGTCTTCATTAATTCAGGTAGGATTATGGTTCAGCTTCAGATTTTTATTAAGGTAGTGTATAACAAAACATTGTGATTTCAAGTTGTAAAACCAAATACCTACATGGGACCTGTCATGGCCAGCCTGAGCTTCAGACAGTCACACTGATGGGATTAATTGCCATTTAAAAATAATTCACTATATCATATGCCAGCAAGATGGTGCTGAAAGGGCCCGGATATAGCGGTCTCGGGGGAAAACATACCAATCCCTGGCAAACATGGAGGCGGAAGCTCACGGTCAGCTTTTAGATGGAACACAGGGTTCCCAAGGAAGAAGGAGCTAGAGAAAGTACCCAAGGAGCTAAAGGGGTCTTCAACCCTA
>LR753602.1:92611-184632 GCA_902729485.2 Mus minutoides | reverse complement strand
ATCTTAACTTTTTTGTTGTTGTTGAGTGGGACAGTACATTAAAAAGTAATTTCTACATATCTGGATGAATAAGAGCATTCTGCCAAGTGACAAATGCACATGTAAAAATGACATTTCCCATACTAGAAGAGTACAAAACTTTCAGTTTAGTAGATGACTGCATTTGTTATTATGAAAATAAAGTGATAGATTATGAAAAAAAAAATAATTCACTGCCTCCAGGTTGATTCTTCTGTTTCTTTTCTTTCTTTCTTCCTTCCTTCCTTCCTTCCTTTCTTTCTTTCTTTCTTTCTTTCTTTCTTTCTTTCTTTCTTTCTTTCTTTCTTTTGTCTTTACACAACATTACTGTGTCTCACTCTAATTATTCAATGCTAAGTTCATACTTCTGAAGCAGGAGACTGGAGTCAGAGGAAATGGTGTTTGATTTGTTGCCATGGAAACATCTTGCTGTAGATGGACTCTAATCCCATGACAACTCTCTCTCTTAAGAACATTTTTTTCTGACATAATAAAAATCTGATCAAGGTCAGATTTAATAACCATCTCAATTCCCTGACTTTCTCTTGTATTTGGTGTCAGAAAGTCATATTTAACAAAGCAGAGCTTAAAAGAACTTTTTCTGTCTTTCTGTGTAAAATTATTATTTATGTCTCTGAACACGTAAACCAGGCTCTGTATCATATTAATTCACAACCATACATTTTGTTATTGTATAATTTTTACATTAAAAGAAATTTACTTATAATTGTTTGTACTGTGTCGACAGATGTTAACATTTTGTGGTGCATTGCTCTGCTAATACATACATTAGGGCATCAGCAAAGCTTATCGTTTGCCAACAAATGATGTTTGCAGTATTAACAAATGCCATGACCATTTATCTTTTAGTTTACATTGTAATAATTTATGAACAGATTATTATGCATGCATGCAGTTCAGTGAGACTAGAACTATGCAATTCTACACTGAAAGAAATACTTCGTGTTGGAGATAGGTAAATGAGCATTCTCCTTGTCTGTTTAAGAAAGGTCCTTCTAGAGGCCCCTTGGTCTTACAAACTTTATATGCCCCAGTACAGGGGAATGCCAGGACCAAGAAGTGGGAGTGGGTGGGTAGGGGAGCAGGGCAGGGGGAGGGTATAGGGAACTTTCTGGATAGCATTTGAAATGTAAATTAAGAAAATATCTAATAAAAAATGAGGAAAAAAAAAGAAGAAAGGTCCTTCCCCTTTCTCTAGGTCCTGGTGACCTCCTGAGCCATGGCTGAGAGCAGATGGTCTCTAAGGGCCATTGCTGCTGCCTCACAGACTCTGACCTGTACCATCCTTGCTATAGAGGGAACACAGACTTCTGGAATCCTTCCTGACCTCTCGTCCTATGATTTTATGGAATCCTGGGCCTGGAACCACCTCTCCTACTTGTCTTGCATAGAGCACTTAACCAGCCCCAAAAGATTGTTGCTTACTTGCTTGTTTGCTTACTTGCATGCTCTCTTTTTTTTCTTTTTCTTTTTTCTTTCATTTTTTGTAGTCTTGCCTTCATCCTATGAAGAAGTAGAAATATGTTTTCAGTAAAACAACTAGAGACTCAGAAAGGTTAAACCACTTGCCAACATCACACAGCTTCTATTTTGTAGAACTAAGTCTCAAATTTGCATTCATCTACATAGTAAAGGACGTCATACTAGTGAGTGAGGTGTTGCAAAAATATACTCATTCAACTCCTTTCATACTGAGGATTTTGAACCCTGGCTCCACATCTTATGTATATATGTATCCTAAGAAAGAGGTTAACTCTCTCAGCCTAGGCTTCTTATCCGTAAGTTGAATCAGATGACATTAGTGCAGAGATTCACAGAGTAAATTAATGAGAATTACACATGTAAAATGATCACTATGGAACCTAGTATACAGTAGGCACTCATAACAGTACATCATCATTATCTCTGCTAGCAATTCCAGATGGAGCCTGTCACACTGCCAAGGTATGGACTCCTTTAAACTATATAGCCTCTGATGGCCACCTTTTCATGCTCCCTAGAGGTCCTGAAGCTTTCTCTTCCTTCCACGAGCTTTGTGCACTCTTCATTTCCAGTACTACAAATCTTCAGAAAAACACTAAACATAAAATAAACCAGATGCCTATGTGCTTAAATCATCCCATTCATTCCCTGAGAGTCATTCAGCAAGCCTGGTTCTGATCTCTCTTTAAACAGAGGGGGTCTGTGATTTGTGTGACAAATGTAGCAGATGCAAATATTTTTCTGTCCTACTTTTCTGTTTGCCTTCCACCAGTCATCAAAGCTTGTTGTACAGAAATCTGCAAAGGTGACCTCTAGGGTGAAAGCCCTCATGGGGCCAGCTCAGGTTTGTTCTGGAATTCTACCAGTGTCTGAAAATTTTTGCCTGGTACAAGACTTAGAGTTGTGCTAAGGGAAGAAGGTTTTTTGTTGTTGTTGTTGTTGTTTTGTTTTGTTTTGTTTTGTTTTGTTTTTAACTGATGCAGGTCATTGAGTCAACTCCCATGAAAGAAAACCCTCATATTCAGGACTGTCAGCTCTGTCTGTCACATTCTTATCTTTGTTTAGGGGTTACCAAGTACCAAGGCACACAGGACACCACAATTCTGGCCACTCATGCAACTTTTTTCCTCACCTCTGCTTTCCCATCCAACCATACCCCAACATATGGGCATATACCTGTGATGCACACCCTCACAACACAAAAGGACCTTCAGTGACCTCTCCAGTGCCACCAATATAGAAGTACACCATCTGCCCCATATCCCTTGCTGGCAAATATATATGTGTGTGTGTGTGTGTGTGTGTGTGTGTGTGTGTGTGTGTGTGTGTGTGTGTGTGTGTGTGTGTGTGTGTGTGTGTGTGTGTGTGTGTGTGTGTGTGTGTGTGTGTGTATGTGTGTGTGTGTGTGTGTGTGTGTGTGTGTGTGTGTGTGTCTAGGAGGGCTGTGGTTTACTGTTGTCAGGGTACAGACTCAAGGAGGAGGAAATACTGAATCACACTTGGCAACTACCTTTGTAAAATTCACCTTTTTTCCATTTAAAAAGACTCTTTGCCCCTCCCGTTTCCCCCCCCACATACACTCTCTTTCTATCCCCACCCCATGCTTTGTGGAGGGGGGAGCTGTGGGAGGGGTGGATGTGCACATGCACATGTCTGTTCCAATGAGCTTAATTACAGTTGCTTACAGAAATGTGGCTGAGGAGTGAGAGGGTGCCAAGAGAAGGTAATGGGTAAGGTAAATATGAAAATGTCTATAATGAGAGCCATTATTAGACACAGTTAATTAACATGAATGAAAACATTTTTAAAGAACCAGTAATCAAATATGCTGAGCAAGAAGTAAAACACTGAACAGACTTATGGCTGGGCCAGTGTCTGAATGTGGGCCAAGAGTACAATGGATGCAAGCAAGATACTTTTCAATGTCTTAAATGACCATAGCAATACCATACTTGTGGTTTAGAATTTGACATGACTAAATGAATGGTGTAACATTAGGCTCAGGCAAAACAGAGTCAAATTAAGAGGCCAGATTTTAATTGCTCTCCAATCCTCCCAGTAGATATGTGATCTGCTTTGGGACCAAGAGTCTGGCTATATGGCAAATATATGTTTCCAAAATCATTTAAAGTTGCACCAATTCTACCTGGCAGATTGTCTACAAAATTGCTTGCCAGCAAACTTTTCCCTTTCTGGATAAATTTATGTTTCTCCCATTGACTAATTTTTTGTTTGGATAAATCTACTGCTAGGCACAAAGCCAGGAGTTGGCATCGAGGACACATCAATGAATACTCACAGATCCTCTTCTGTAACAGACATGACATAGGCTGTGATCGAGATCACATCAATGAACACTCACAGATCCTCTTCTGTAACAGACATGGCATAGGCTGGGAGCAAAGTAGGAAATGGGATACAAAAATAGGTCACAGAAGTTGTACCATGTACACTGTCTGTGTCACATTGAACATAATATGCAACACCTTGTACCTCAGGCTCCTTGATTACACAATGAACATAAAAGGCATAGCTCTGCCAGTTTCATGTGACCATTAGCTATAAGTCACAAGGTGCATAGGGACCCATCCTTCATGACATACTGCAGGTAGGTGATCTATGACCCTGCTGACTCAGAAGAGAACTGAGTAATCTGATAAGTCTTTGGGAGAAAGTGAAACAAGGCTGAAGCTGAGGAGGACATCACAAAGTAAGGGGAAGTAATTATGGAGCCTCTCTGGCCATAAGGCTCCATCATAACAATGGGAGGCAAACCTAATCCTTGATTGCCAACCCATCTATGATAGCTCTAAAATCAAGATAATGATGGCACATTCCTCTTTATTTACCCCTAAATACCAGTGTAGAGTTGCAGATATCTAGTGATAAATTACAAAATTATTATGAAAACTAATCAGCAAATAGGTGCATGAGCCAATGGACTACTATTAATGGTTTGATGAACAGAGCCATTGTTTTTCTCTCTCACTAGTTACATTCCCTGTATCCCATTTTGTAAGGAAACATGTCAAATAATTTATGGCAGGAGCCAAGAACTGAAAGGGAAGTTGCCACAGGCAAATTAGAGCCACAACTGTCAGAAAACACACAAATTGGTTTTGAAAAATATTGCGAAATGTCTTCCAAGGTCCCAGTGAGCACTGAGAAATGTCCCAAAGAGACCTCACTTACAGCAAATGGAAAGAACAGGAAAAGGGACTTTCTTTCATTCCACATAAAGTTTCCAAACTAAACTTTCCATTACTCTTAATGATTAATATTTCCTTTTGCCTGGTAAGTTATCGTGTTCTCTTTTAGGAAAGTATGTTGGATCTCAGCATCCTGACACCCCCTCTGGACTCTCTGGTTTGCCTCCTATGATCTCAATAATCCCAGTGCTAGACATTTGACTTGCCTGACTATGTTTCCTTGTCTCTGGTGTTGGGTAGATCTCTGTCTACCCCATAATCTTAATAAGGGAAAGGAAGGCAAGGTAATTTGAAGGCTGCAAAATGCTAGACAAATGCAAGTGACTTTTATTATTAAATCAAGCTTTGGAATTTACACATTCACTGTGTGCTCTCAAGGTTGGAAATAGAGCTCAAAGGTCAAGTGCAATTCATTAGAAGCTAATTAGAAGACAAATTGTCTTTCATTTGAACATGTGATACAGAATAAAGCAGCTTAAGGAATGAGAGTGGCTTATTTTAAAGTCTTTGTTTTAATTCAAGCCTTCTTGGGTTTGTCAAGCAGCTGCTCTATGCAGGCTTCAGGGGAAGACATGAAGAAGCATAGGACACTCTGTCCACCTTCTGAGAGCTCACTGTCCAATGTAAGTAAAAAGATGAGGCCACAATAAATAAGAGATAGCAAATGCATGAAATCTTACATAGATAGAGACCCAGTGCTCTATCCTAAGTTCTCTTGGGAACAGTAGTCTTAGACAGTTGAGGTCAAGGTAATTCCCATAAAAGGCTTTATAGGTCAAAAGGGAGCAAATGTGCTGGAGAAGACATTCAGTAGGCAGGACCTGAGTGGCAGAGGTACAAGAATATGGGCATAGACTAGATGCCCCTAAGGTCCTACTCAGATGTGACAGATGTTCCCCAATAGACCAGCAGATGAAATGGGATTTGACCCTGGAAGCTGGAGAGATGAGATTAAGAATTTGGCCTTGTGTCAGTTCTTGTTGCAGAGCTGGGGGTGAGAAGAGTTTATGAGAAATGGCTCTATATACTATGGCTTACTTCGCACTCTGGTGACTCCATGATTTTGCAGTTTCATTGATCTGCCTCAATGCAGAAATATTCATACTCATTGCAGCAATAACTGAGCTTTCCTCCAACCATCATTTATTGAGCACCCGGATGTTTTTTGGTGCAGCAGACTTGTAAGGTGCTCCTATAGTACCCATTTATTCAAACAAACACTAATCTAGGTGGCATGGTGAATGGTATTTTTCAGGTGTGATTAAATTCCCTAATCAGTTACTTAAATTAATCCAGGAGAGATTACCTTTGATGGGAATTACCTAGTGAAATGAGACCCTAATGGATTCTGATATTTCCCTTAGGAAGAAACCTCAAATAGCTCATTCCACAGAATTTCATATGCTGGTGACTACTTTCCTGATATAGTTGCCAGTGGATAGGAGTTTCAGTCAGTGTCTGCAGCCCTAGACAGTTTTCTGATCTTCTCTTCAAGACTCTGGTCCACAGATGTACAAATCTAGCTTATCCTGATACTTATTTGCTGTAGGTATATGAATAGATAGAATTTCTTGTAGATAAGAGGGTGGATAGAAGGATGGATGGGTGAATGGAGATAATATTTTGAGATCTTAAGCTAACACTGATACTTACAGAAGCCAATTCCATGTAGATGATTATGTAACTAGGCAGATGATTGATAGATGTTAGATAGTTATAGGATAAATGTCACATATATTTTCTATAGTGTATACAATACTGATATTTTATGAGAAATAAATGTCATCTGTACATTCATATTTACACCTGTATCTGTGGCTCTTGCTGTTACTTTTCAGGTAAAATCATATCTGATATAAGAATCCATCCTATAAAAACCGATATTCAGAACACAAAGGACAAAATTAAAAGCAAGATAGAGACAAGAGAGTCATTTATTAAGGGCAACACAGATAAGTCAACTGGTATTATACAGACAGCAGAACAATGCTTGGAAAAGGTGGCATGACAACACAAAGGATATTTAGCTTATAATGAGGATGAGGTGGGGATAACATGATGACAAAGCAGTGACCTACAGAATAGGGAATATGACAAGTGGATGGGAAGATTTCCCAATGTTAACAAGATCTTATTGCTCAACCCAGAAGCATCTTAATTTAATTAATCTGAGTTCATAACCTGTCACCTAGCACAGACCCTACCACACAGTATATTACATAGCCAATAAATATTTAAACAATGAGTTTCCTAAGAGAAAAAGAATATATTGTCTTGAAAAGGAATAAAAGTCAGGCCTAAGCACAACTTGTTAGACTAAGGAGCTAAAGAGTTAACAAGAAGCCAGGTAGTCTGCAGGAATCCTTTTATTAAATAGTTCTCCTGAATCACATTTGGTCCAAATGTCCATGGCACATCCTCCCACAAACAAAACTATTTCTTTTGTTCTACAGTTTAAGTTGTAAGAGCTTTGTCTCATGTAGTCCTGTACAAAGATATTGATACAGCTATGAAATTTTAAAAATCATGCAATAAAGAAGTTTCAACATGCCACAGCATGTCCAAGGTGACATGGTAGGAAAAAACCTCTCTGGGAAAGGAGACAATGTCTATAAAATCAAAATATCATAGGTATATTTTGTATATATGGTTATTAAATAGTTGTCTGTTCCTCATAGTTTTAAAATCATCATCTGTTATTAATTAATGAACAAAAAACAAATATAATATTGAAAAGACATGAATGCCTTAATTTTAAGGCATTATCAGACACATAAGAATATTTAGATACAGGTGTGTGTGTGTGTGTGTGTGTGTGTGTGTGTGTGTGTGTGTGTGTAAGTGACCTGAAAACACAGATGTGATTACAATGTTGGAAGCTGGGAGCTGTTTTAAAGTACCTGACACTGCTGGACACAAGAAAGTGATGAGCTATTGATCCCCTGAGGAAATTACCAAGTCCACCAAGCAGCCATCCCCAGGGGGGTTCTCTGGAAATAAGGGAAACAAACTAGTCTTTTTCTGGCAGGTCAATCCTGCTGATTCAAATGACATTTAGCAGTGTGACACTTTAGAGTTGAAGACTACACTTAGCAAAAGAAAATTGCACTGACAAAATCTACTGCCATAATCATGACAATACACCATGTGATGTGTCTTGTTTTCCTCTTAAAATCTCCTTGGTTTTACTTGTCCACTTGATCAAGCCATTTGCCAGGTGCCAGACCTCTGTAGACAAATCAAGTATGATGGCTTCCCTTAAAAGTATTCCCACAAGGGACCTCACATGACAAATATAGAGGAGAAACCCAAAGAAAAATTTACATGGGGTACAAAGTGATAGGTTCTAAAGAATAGGAGGCAATTTCCATTAAAATGACTCTCTGGTGATTGGACAGCCTTCCTAAAGAGATGAGGAAGTTTATATGGAAAATTTCCACAGTCTTCTACTGGCTGGAATGTTTGGTGAGATTGGAATATAAACATAAAGATAATAGGGCTAGAGAGATGGTTCAGAGGTAAAGAATGTACTGGTCTTACAGAGGACATAGGTTCAGTTCCCTGCACTGACATGTTGAGGTCTTTTCTGGCCTCTCTGGACACTGCACATACTATATGCAATATACCCATGCAAACAAATACTCATACGAATAAAATGAATTTAAAAATCTAAAATAAAATAAAAGAAGTAGAAAACAGACTAGAAAGGCCCACCTTTGTTGTGATTGAAACTTATAACTAGTTCTCATCCATCATACTTGTTCTATCTCTAGCACTCTGGGACCTGGAATAGGGCTTGATCAACAGGACAATCAAGTAGGAACTTGTCTGAAATGACTCTTGACCACAGAACTAGCATCTGTGCCTTTGATACAGACCAATGATAACAAAACAAGGCTGAAGATATTGAAAAAGAGTTTTGATATTGAGTAATATGTTTCTTGGACACTGAATAACATTAATGACATTCTGAATCTTAAAAGGCATTTTCCATAGGTATTTTTCTTTAAAACCTTTAAATTTGCTACCTATTATTAAATTTAAATGTCTAACTTATATTTCCACAAAACCAAAAGACTATATCATGTATAATGTTGACATAAAATGACTACTCCACCACAATTCAATTCATTTCAACCATGGACTGAATGGACATGCAATTACATTCATTGCAAATATATAAACATCATATTTTCAAAATCATCTATTTTTCTTTGATATGACACAGTTTTTACAGCCAACTGCCATTTGCCACCAGCCTACTTGTTCAATATTTATGTATGTATTTGTGTGTGTGTGCTTGTGTGTAAAACAACAATTAAAGTAAAAGAGACTATGAATTTGAAAGAGAGTAAGGAGATAGATAAATATGGGAGGATGAAAGAAAGGGGGAAATTATACAATTATATAATAATCTCAATTTTAACAAGTAAATAAAAGACACTGGCCCTGCTCACCCCTGGGAGTTGTGGGGGAAAGAAGAAAATAAGTGAGAGTACATTAAGATCTACTTCAGAGAGAAGGCTGCAATTCAGGGTCCCTACACAAACTGACAAATGTCTGAGGAATGTAGCTTATTTCAAGAGTTGAGAGTATTCATAGTTTTAATAGCTGAGTAGTACTCCATTATGTAATTGTATCACATTTTCTGTATCCATTCCTCTATTGAATGACATCTGTTTCCAGCTTCTGGCTATTATAAATAAGGCTGCTATGAACATAATGGAGAATGTGCCCTTATTACAAGTTGGAGCATCTTCTGGGTATATGACCAGGAGACGTATTGCTGGATCTTCCGGTAGTACTATGTCCAATTTTCTGAGGAACCGCCAAGCTGATTTCCAAAGTGGTTGTACTGGTATGAGATGGAATCTCAGGTGCTTCTTAGCCATTCTGAATCTCTTCTTCTGTTGATGGACATCTGGGTTCTTTCCAGCTTCTGGCTATTATAAATAAGGCTGCTATGAACATAGTGGAGCATGTGGCCTTATTACATGTTGGACCATCTTATGAGTATAAGCTGGGTCCTCAGGTACAAAGCTCAAATCCAAGTGGACCAAGGACTTCCACATGAAACCAGATATACTGTAACTAATAAAAAAGAAAGTAGGGACGAGTCTAGAGCACATGGGAACAGGGGAAATTTTCCTTAAGAGAATCCCAATAGCTTATGCTCTAAGATAAAGAACTGAAAATGGGACCTCATAAAATTGCAAAGCTTCTGTAAGGCTAAGGACACTGTCAATAGGACAAAATGGCAACCAACAGATTGGGAAAAGTTCTTTACCAACACTGTATCAGATAGAGTGCTAATATCCAATATATACAAAGAACTCAAGAAGTTAGACTTCAGAGAACCAAATAATGATATTAAATAATGGGGAATATAGTTAAACAAAGAAGTCTCAGCTGAGGAATACCAATTGGCTGAGAAGCACCTAAAAAATGTTCAACACCCTTAGTCATCAGGAAAATGAAAATCAAAACAACTCTGATTCCACCTCACACCAGTCAGAATGGCTAAGATCAAAAACTCAAGTGACAGCAGATGCTGGTAAGGATGTGGAGAAAGAGGAACACTCTTCCATTGTTGGTGAGATTGCAAGCTGGTATGACCACTCTGGAAATCAGTCTGGAGATTCCTCAAAAAATTAGACATAATACTACCTGGAGACCCAGCTATACCACTCCTGGTCACTTTATCAGATAAGCTTTATGCTTATCCATATACACTTCACAAAATAAAATGAAGCAAATGAAGTAAATATGCATTCCAAACAAAAAAGAATAATAAAAACTAAGCCAAAAAAAATCACAGGTAAAAATTACAGAATATATACCATATATGTTCAGGAAATACTACAACTGGTAATAAAAGAAATAGAAAGAAAACAGACAACATTACTTAGCCATAAAGTTGGCAAAAATTTAAATATTCAAAAACATAAAATTGGATAGGTTAGTTATACATGGCCCCTCAAACTCTACTGGCTGGCTCTGGGCTTGCCCAGGGGAACACCAAGAGAATCCTGCTTCCATATAGATAACTATGGGGTTCCAAGAACAACCAGCTAGAAACACTGCTCTACCAATCTCTTGCCAGTTGGGTCCACCTGAGGCATAGACAATCAAGTCTGGTCCCCTAACCTCCATTGTCTGGCCCAAGGTTACCTGTGCCTTTCTGAGGAGTCCTGCTTCCATCAGGATCATCCATCCAACACCAAGGAAAACAAATGCATAAAGAACAGTATAAGAATGCAATCAATAAGACCTAGGGCAATACTGCACCACCAGAGCCCAGGTATCCAGCTACAGCAAGCACAGGATATCCTAATAAAACACAATAACAAGAAGATTACCTTAATTCCAAATATAAAGATGACAGAGGACTTTAAAGGGAATTAATATAACCCTTAAAGAAATACAGGAAAATACATCCAAACATGTAGAGGCTTTTAAAGAGGAAATGAATAAAAATAAAGAAATAAAGAAAAATACAATCAAACAGGTGAAGAATATGAATAAAACTGTCCAAGATGCCAGCACTCAGGAGGCAGAGGCAGGCAGATTTCTGAGTTCTAGGCCAGCCTGGTCTACAAAGTGAGTTTCAGGAGAGCCAGAGCTATACAGAGAAACCCTGTCTCTAAAAACAAAAACAAACAAAAACAAAACAAAACAAAAACTGTCCAAAAAGTGAAAGCAGAAATAGAAGCAATAAAGAAAACACAAACTGGGACAATCCTGGAGATGGAAAACCTAGGAAAGAGAACAGGAACTACAGACACAAGCATCACCAACAGAATACAAGAGATGGAAGAGAGAATCTCAGGTGTGGAAAATGCCATAGAAGAAATTGATACATCAGTCAAAGAAAATGAAAAAAAATCTGAAGTGTTCACGAAACAAAACATCTGGGAAATTTGGAACACTATGAAATGACCAAAACTAAGAATAATAGGAACAGAAGGAGAATATTCTCAGGTCAAAGGCTCAGAAAACATCAACAAACCATATAAGAAAATTTCTCTAACCTAAAGAAAGAGATGCCTATAAATGTACAAGTAGCTTACAGAACACCAAAAAAAAAAAAAAAAAAAATTAGACAAGAGAAGAAAATCCTCTTGCCACATAATAATCAAAGCATGAATGTACAGAACAAAGAAAGAATATTAAAAACTGCAAGGGGGAAAGGGCCAAGTAACATAAGAAAGCACACCTATCAGAATTATACCTGACTTCTCAACAGAGACCCTAAAAGCCAGAGGCCCTGGGCAGATATCTTGCATACCCTAAGAGACCACAGAGGTAAGGCCAGACTATTATACCCAACAGAATTTTCAATCACTATAGATGTAGAAATCAAGATATTCCATGACAAAACCATAGTTAAATAAAATGTTTACACTATCCCAGCCCTAAATAGAATACTAGAAAAACAAAAAGAGAAGAAAAACACAAACACACACACTCTAATGCATGTGCACATATGCAGCCACAACATCAAAATAACAGAAATTAACAATCATGAGTCATTAATATTTCTCAACATCAGTGGAATTATTCCTCAATAAAAAGACACATGCTAACAGAATCGATGCAGAAATAGTATGCATCATTCTACTGAATACAAAAAAAAAAAAAAAAACCAACCACCCACATGCTAGCAGGAAAGACACTACCTCACAGTGATGGCTAGAAAAAAGATGTTCAAAGCAAAGGGACCCAAGAAAGCAAGCTAGAGGACACATTATTTCTCTTTTTCTAAAAACATTTATTTATTTTATAAATGTTGAGTACAGTCACTGCCTTCAGACAAATCAAAAGAAGGCATCAGATCCTGTCACAAATGGTTGTGAGCCACATTGTGGGTGCTGGGATTTGAACTCAGGACATGTAGAAGAGCACACAGTGTTCTTACCACCTCTCTAGACCACAGAGGACCCATTCTAATCAAAGTATTCAAAAGAAGCGGGGAAATATACTTCATGCTCATCATACGAAAAATCCACCAAGAGGACTTCTCAATTCTGAACACTAAAACTTAAAT
This sequence comes from Mus minutoides, assembly GCA_902729485.2. Lineage (NCBI taxonomy): Eukaryota > Metazoa > Chordata > Mammalia > Rodentia > Muridae > Mus > Mus minutoides. The sequence continues at coordinate 171,855 of LR753602.1, read as the reverse complement.
CACATATTATAGTGGGAAACTTCAACACCCAGCTCTCATTAATGGACAGGTCATCAGGACATAATATAAACAGATAAATAATGAAACTAACTGAAGTTATGAATCAAACGGATTTAGCAGATATATACAGCAAGCTAACAGACAACATTAAATTCAATGGAGAGAAACTTAAAGCAATTCCACTAAAATTAGGAACAAGACAAAGCTCCCACTCTTTTTTTTCAACTTTTTTAATTAGATATTTTCTTAATTTACATTTCAAATGCTATCCCAAAAGTTCCCTATACCTCCCCCCCCCTGCCCTGCTCTCCTACACACCCACTCCCTCTTCTTGGCCCTCTCGTTCCCCTGTATTGGGGCATATAAAGTTGGCAAGACCAAGGGATCTCTATTCCTTAATGATGGCCAACTAGGCCATCTTCTGCTACATATGCAGCTAGAGACAGGAGCCCTGGGGGTTCTGGTTAGTTCATATTGTTGTTCCTCTTATAAGGTTGCAGTCCCCTTCAGCTCCTGTGGTATTTTCTCTAGCTCCTCCAATGGGAGCCCTGTTTCCATCCTATAGATGACTGTGAGCATCCACTTCTCTATTTGCCAGGCAATGGCATAGCCTCATATGAGACAGCTGTATCAGGATCCCTTCAGCAAACTCTTGCTGTCCTATGTAATAGTGTCTGAGTTTGGTGACTAATTATGTGATGGATCTCCATGTGGGGTAGTCTCTGGAGAGTCCATCCTTTTGTCTTAGTTCAAAACTTTGTCTCTGTAACTCCTTTCATGGGTATTTTGTTCCCTATTCTTTTATTATTATTATTATTATTATTATTATTATTATTATTATTATTATTATTATTATTGGATATTTGCTTAATTTACATTTCAAATGCTATCCTGAAACTGCCCTATACCTTCCCCCCACCCTCATCCCCTACTCACCCATTCTCATTTCTTAGCCCAGGCATTCCCATGCACTGAGGCATATAAAGTTTGTAAGACCAAGAGGCCTCTCTTCCCAGTGATGGCCTACTAGGCTATCTTCTGCTACATATGCATCTAGAGACACGAGCTCTGGGGGTACTGTTTAGTTCATATTGTTGTTCCACCTAAAGGGTTGTAGACCCCTTCAACTACTTGGGTAATTTCTCTAGCTCCTCCATTCTGGGCCCTGTGTTCCAGCCTATAGATGAAAGTGAGCATCCCCTTCTGTGTTTGGAGGCACTGGCATAGACTCACTTGAGATAGTTATATCAGGGTCCTTTCAGCAGAATCTTGCTGATATTTGCAATAGTGTCTGGATTTGGTAGCTGATTATGGGATGGATCCCTGGGTGGAGTAGTCTCTAGATGGTCCATCCTTTCATCTTAGCTCCAATCTTTCTCTCTGTAACTCCTTTCATGAGTGTTTTGTTCTAGATTCTAAGAAGGAATGAAGTATGCATACTTTGGTTTCGTTCTTCTTGATTTTCTTGTATTTTGCAAGTTGTATCTTGAGTATTCTAAGTTTCTGGGCTAATATCCACTTATTAGTGGGTGCATATCAAGTGACTTCTTTTGTGAATGGGTTACTTCATTAAGGATGATTTCTTCCAGATACACCCATTTGCCCAAGAACTACATAAATTCATTGTTTTTAAAAGCTAAGTAGTACTCAATTGTGTAAATGTACCACATTTTCTGTATCCATTCCTCTGTTGAGGGACATCTCGGTTCTTTACTGTTTCTTGCTATTATAAACAAGGCTGCTCCAGAAACTTAGAATACCCAAGATACAATCTGCAAAACACAAGAAAATCAAGAAGGAAGACCAGCATGTGGATACTTCATTCCTCCTTTGAATAGGAAACAAAATACCCATGAAAGGAGTTACAGAGACAAAGTTTAGAGCTAAGATGAAAGGATGGACCATAAAGAGACTAACCCACCGGGGATCCATCCCATAATCAGTCACTAAACTCAGACACGATTGTATAGGACAGCAAGTGTTTACTGAAGGGACCCTGATATAGCTGTCTCCCACAGAAGTGGATGCTCACAGTCATCCATAAGATGGAGCATGGGGCCCACATTGGAGAAGCTAGAGATAGAACCCCAGGAGCTGAAGGGGTCTGCAACCCTAGAAGAGGAACAACAATATGAACTAACCAGAACCCCCAGAACTCATGTCTCTAGCTCCATATGTAGCAGAAGATGGCCATCATTGGGAGGAGAGGCCCCTTGGTACTGCAATCTTTATATGCCCCAATACAGGAAAACGCCAGGGCCAAGAAGTGGGAGTGGGTGGACAGGGGAACAGGGCGGTGGGAGGGAGAAGGAACTTTCGCAATAGCATTTGAAATGTAAATTAACAAAATCTCTAATAAAAAATGAATAAATAAATAAATAAATAAATAAAGGCTGCTATGAACATAGTAGAACATGTGTTCTTATTACCAATTGGAACATCTTCTGGGTATATGCCTAGTAGAGGTATTGCTGGATCTTTCAGTAGTACTATGTCCAATTGTCTGAGGAACCACCAGACTGACTTCCAGAGTGGTTGTACCAGCTATCAATCCCACCAGCAATGGAGGAGTGTTCCTCTTTCTGTACATCCACGCCAGCATCTGTTGTCATATGAGTTTCTGATCTTAGCCATTCTGACAGGAGTGAGGTGGATTCTCAAGGTTGTTTGGATTTGCATTTCCACGATGATTAAGGATGTTGAACATTTTTTCAGGTACTTCTCTGCCTTTCGGAATTCCTCAGGTGAGAATTCTTTGTTTAGCTCTATACCCCATTTTTATTGGTGTTATTTGAATTTCTGGCGTCTAGCTTCTTGAGCTCTTTGTATATATTGGATATTAGTCCCCTATCAGATTTAGGATTAGTAAAAATCCTTTCCCAATCTGTTGGTGGCTTTTTTGTATTATTGACATTGTCTTTTGCCTTACAGAACCTTTGCAATTTTATAAGGTCTCATTTGTCAATTCTTGATCTTACAGAACAAGCCAATGCTGTTCTGTTTAGGAATTTTTCTCCTGTGCCTATATCTTCTAGGGTTTTCCCTACTTTCTCCTCTATAAATTTCAGTGTTTCTGGTTTTATGTGGAGGTCTTTGATCCACTTAGACCTGAGGTTTGTACAAGGATATAAGAATGGATCAATTTGTATTCTTCTGCATGATAACTGCCAGTTGTGCCAGCACCATTTGTTAAAAATGTTGTCTTTTTTCCACTGGATAGTTTTAGCTCCTTTGTCAAAGATCAAATGACCATAGGTGTGTGGGTTCATTTCTGGGTCTTCAATCCTATTCCATTGATCTACCTGTCTGTCACTATACCAGTACCATGCAGTTTTTATCACAATTACTCTGTAGTACAGCTTGAGATCAGGCATGGTGATTCCACCACAGGTTCTTTTATTGTTGAGAATAGTTTTGACTAGACTAGGTTTTATGTTATTCCAGATGAATTTGCAAATTGCCCTTTCTAACAGTGAAGAACTGAGTTGCAATTTTGATGGGGACTGCATTGAATATGTAGATTGCTTTTGCAGGATAGTCATTTTGACTATATTAATCCTGCTATTCCATGAGCATGGGAGATCTTTCCATCTTCTGAGATTTTCTTCAATTTCTTCCTCAGACACTTGAAGTTCTTATCATACAGATCTTTCACTTCCTTAGTTAGATTCACACCAAGGTATTTTAAATTGTTTGTGACTATTGTGAAGTGTGTTGTTTCCCTAATTTCTTTTTCAGCCTGTTTGCCCTTTGTGTAGAGAAAGGCCATTTATTTGTTTGCATTAATTTTATATCCAAATACTGCACTGAAACTATTTATCAGGTTTGGTGTTCTCTGGTGTAATTTGGGGGGTCACTTATATAAACTATCATATCATCTGCAAACAGTGATATTTTTACTTCTTACTTTCCAGATTGTATCCCCTTGATCTCCTTTTGTTGTCCAATTGCTCTGGCTAGTAAATCAAGTATTATATTTATTAGGTAGGGAGAAAGTGGGCAGCCTTGTCTAGTCCTTGATTTTAGTGGGATTGCTTCGAGTTTCTCTCCTTGGTTTGATGTTGGCTACTGGTTTGCTGTATATTGCTTTTATTATGTTTAGGTATGTGCCTTGAATTCCTGATCTTTCCAAGACTTTTATCATGAAAGGGTGTTGGATTTTGACAAATGCTTTCTCAGCATCTAACGAGATGATCATGTGGTTTTTGTCTTTGAGTTTGTTTATATAGTCTAGGCTTTCATACATGTATTTCCATATATTAAACCATCCCTGCATTCCTGGGATGAAGCCTACTTGGTCATGATGGATGATAATATTGATGTGTCCTTGGATTTGGTTTGTGAGGATTTTATTGAGTATTTTTGCATCGATATTCATGACGGAAATTGGTCTGAAGTTTTCTTTCTTTGTTGGATCTTTTTGTGGTTTAGGTATCAGAGTAATTGTGGCTATGTAGAATGAATTGGGTAGAGTACCTTCTGTTTCTATTTTGTGGAATAGTTTGAGGAGAGTTGGAGTTAGGTCTTCTTTGAAGGTCTGATAGAACTCTTCCCTAAACCCATCTGGTCCTGGGCTTTTTTTGGTTAAGAGTCTATTGATGACTGCTTCTATTTCTTTGGGAGAAATGGGACTGTTTAGATTGTTAATCTGATCCTGGTTTAACTTTGGTACCTGTTATCTGTCTAGGAAGTTTGCCATTTCATGTAGGTTTTCTAGTTTTGTTGAGTATAGCCTTTTCTAGTAGGATCTGATGATGTTTTGGATTTCCTCAGGATCTGTTGTTATGTCTCCTTTTTCATTTCTGATTTTGTTAATTAGGATACTATCCCTCTGCCCTCTAGTTAGACTGGCTAAGGGTTTATCTAACTTGTTGACTTTCTCAAAGAACCAGCTCCTGATTTGATTTATTCTTTTAATAGTTCTTTTTATTTCTACTTGATTGATTTCAGCCCTGAGTTTTATTATTTCCTGCCATCTTCTCCTCTTGGGTGAATTTTCTTCCTTTAGATCTAGAGCTTCTAGGTGTGCTGTCAGGCTGCTAATGTATGTTCTTTCTAATTTCTTTTTGAATGAACTCAGGGCTATGAGTTTTCATTTTTGGACTGCTTTAATTGTGTCCCATAAGTTTGGGTATGTTGTGGTTTCATTTTCATTAAACTCTAGAAAGTCTTTAATTTCTTTCTTTATTTCATCCTTGACCAAGGAATCATTGAGTAGAGTGTTGTTCAGTTTCCACATGAATGTTGGCTTTCTATTATTTATGTTGTTATTGAATATCAGCCTTAGTCCATGGTGGTCAGATAGGATGCATGGGATAATTTCAGTATTTTTGTATTTATGGAGGCCTTTTTTTTGACCAATTATATGGTCAATATTGGAGGAGGTACCATTTAACGCTTAGAAGAAGGTATATCCTTTTTTTTTTTTTTTAAGGATAAAATGGTCTGTAGATATCTATTAAATTCATTTGTTTCATGACTTCTGTTAGTGTCCATGAGTCTCTGTTTAGTTTCTGTTTCCAGGAACTGTCCATTTGTGAGAGTGGGGTGTTGAGGTCTCCCCTTATTATTCTGTGAGGAGCAATGTGTGCCTTGAGCTTTACTACAGTTTCTTTAATGAATGTGGCTGCCCTTGTATTCGGAGCATAGATATTTAGAATTGAGAGTTCATCTTGGTTAATTTTATCTTTGATGAGTATGAAGTGCCCCTCCTTGTCTTTTTTGATAACTTTGGGTTAAAAGTCAATTTCATCCGATATTAGAATGGCTACTCCACCTTGTTTCTTAGGACCATTTGCTTGGAAAATTGTTTTCCAGCCATTCACCCTAAGGTAGTGTCTGTCTTTTTCCCTGAGATGGGTTTCCTGTAAGCAGCAAAATGTTGTGTTCTGTTTGTGTAGTCAGACTATTAGTCTATGTCTTTTTATTTGGGTGTTGAGTCCATTGATGTTAAGAGAAATTAAAGAAAAGTAATTGTTGCTTCCTGTTATTGTGTGTGTGTGTGAAAGTTGGAATACTGTTTTTGGGGTTGTCTTCTTCTAGGATTGTTGAAGGATTACTTTCTTATTTTTTCTAGGGTGTAGTTTCCATTCTTGTGTTGGTGTTTTCCCTTTATTATCCTTTGAAGGGCTGGATTCATGGAAAGATATTGTGTGAATTTGGTTTTATCATGGAATACTTTGATTTCTCCATCTATGGTCATTGTGAGTTTTGCTGGGTATAGTAGCCTGGGCTGGCATTTGTGTTCTCTTAGGGTCTGCATAACATCTGTCCAGGATCTTCTGGCTTTCATAGTCTCTGGTGAGAAGTCTAGAGTAATGCTAATAGGACTGCCTTTATATGTTACTTGACCTTCTTCCCTTATTGCTTTTAATATTCTATCTTTATTTAGTGCATTTGTTGTTCTGATTATTATGTGTCTGGAAGAATTTCTTTTGTGGTCCAGTCTATTTGGAGTTCTGTAGGCTTCTTGTATGTTCATGGGCATCTCTTTGTTTAGGTTTGGGAAGTTTTCTTCTATAATTTTGTTGAAGATATTTGCTGGCCCTTTAAGTTGAAAATCTTCATTCTCATCTACTTCTATTATCTGTAGGTTTGGTCTTCTCATTGTGTCCTGGATTTTCTGGATGTTTTGAGTTAGGATCTTTTTGCATTTTGTATTTTCTTTGATTGTTGTGCCCATGTTCTCTATGGAATCTTCTGCACCTGAGATTCTCTCTTCCATCTCTTGTATTCTGTTGCTGATGCTCACATCTATGGATCCTGATTTCTCTCCTAGTGTTTCTATCTCTAAAGTTGTCTCACTTTGGGTTTTCTTTATTGTTTCTACTTCCCTTTTTAGGTCCTGGATAGTTTTGTTCAATTCCATTACCTGTTTGGTTGTGTTTTCCTGTAGTTCTTTAAGGGATTTTTGTGTTTCTCTTTAAGGACTTTTACTTCTTTAGCAGTGTTCTCCTGTATTTCCTTAAGTGAGTTCTTAATGTCCTTCTTAATGTCCTCTACCAGCACCATGAGATATGATTTTAAATCTGAGTCTTACTTTTCAGGTGTGTTGGGGTATCCAGGGCTGGCTGAAGTGGGAGTGCTGGGTTCTGATGAAGGTGAGTGGTCATGGTTTCTGTTGCTAAGATTCTTATGTTTGCCTTTCACCATCTGGTAATCTCTGGAGTTAGTTGTTATAGTTGTCTCTGGTTGGAGCTTGTTTCTCTGGTGATTCTGTTAGCCTCTGTCAGCAGTCCTGGGAGTCCTGCTCTCTCCTTAGTCTCAGTGGTCAGAGTAGTCTCTGCAGGTAAGCTCTCCTCTTGCAGAGAAGGTTCACCAAGGTCTGGTGTTCATACGTGCCTCTTGGCTAAAGATGAAGGCCCGATATAGGGCCTGTCCCAGAAGATTTTTTGACTCTCCGGCCTACACACTCACCTGCACAGACTGGTCTTTGAGAGACCCTGGACCCAAGTTGGCTCCATCATGAACTCTGGCAGGCAAAGCCCTTAGGGGCGGACACCTCTCCTCATGGGAGAGACGGGGGGAGGTGCCTGGATGTCTAGTGCCTAAGAATGGGCCTGTCCCAGAAGCTGTGTTGCTTCTGTCGTCTGCTCAGTCACTCTTTGCAGTGCGTGAGCAGACCTGTGCAGACTGGTCCCTGAGTGTGCTGGGACCCAAGATGGCTCCCTCACCAGTTCCAACAAGGAAGGCCCTCCCTGGTAGACACCTTTCCTCAGGTGGGGACGGTGCCCAGATGTCTAGAGCCCAAAGCTGGGTCTGTCCCAGAAGCTGTGCTGCTTAGCAGTCTGTTCACTCACCCTTTGTAGTACACAAGCTGACCTGCGCAGACTGGTCTCTGAGTGACCTGGGACCCATGGTGGCTCCCTTAAGAGCTCAGGCAGGCAAAGCCCCAACTCTCTCTTTATCTCTCCAATATAATATTTTAAGTTCTACCTAGACAATAAGACAGCTAAACGAGATCAAGGGTATTCAAATTGGAAAAGAAGTTAAAGTATCATTATTCACAGATGATATGATAATATACATACATGACCCCCAAAAATTCTACCAGAGAATTCCTACAACTCATAAACTGCTTTAGCAAAGTAGTTGGATACAAAATTAACTAAAAAAAAAATCAGTAGCCTTCCTTTATACAAATGATAAATAGGCCAAGAAAGATATTAGGAAAATAACAACCTTTAAAATAGCCAGTAATAATATAAAATACCTTGGAGTAATGCTAACCAAACAAGTGAAAGATCAGTATGACAAGACCTTCAAGTGCCAGAAGAAAGAAATTATATGAGTACACTATAGTAGCTTTCAGACATATCAGAACAGAGTATTGATTCCCTGTTACAGATGGTTGTAAGCCACCATGTGGTTGCTGGGAATTGAACTCAGGACCTCTGGAAGAACAGTTGGTGCTCTTAACCCCTGAGCCATCTCTCCAGCTGAAGAAAAAAATTGAAGAAGATATCAGAAGCTAGAAAGATCTCCCATGCTCATGGATTTGTAGGATTAACATTGTGAAAATGGCCATCTTACCGAAAGCAAGTTACAGATTCAATGCAATCAATCCCCTTCAAAATTCCAACCAATTCTTTATACACCTTGAAAGAGCTATTCTCAACTTCATATGAAAAGCAAAACAAAACAAAACAAAACAACAACAACAAAACAACAACAAAAACAGGATAGTCAAAGCAATCTTGAATAATAAAAGAACTTCGGGGAGGGGGGTGGCGGGGAATCACCATCCCTGACTTGAAGCTGTACTAAAAAGCAAGAGTGATAAAAACTACATGTTATTGATACAGAGACAGACACCTTTATCAATGGAATTGAATTGAAGACCCAGAAATAAACCCACACAACTATAAACACTTGATTTTTGACAAAGAACATAAAGCCATGCGATGGAAAAAGAAAGCAAATGACGCTGGTCTAACTAGATGTTTATAATAGTTTTTAAAGAGAAAAGGAAAAAAAATAAATAATAAATACATAAAATTATTCTAATATAGGGTTGGTAGTTTGGCTTAGTCATAAAAGACTTACCTAGTCATAACAAAGTCCTTATTTCAATTCCTAGCATGAAAAGAAAGAAAAGAGAGGATGAAGGGAAAACAGCGCAGGGGGAAAGTATTGGTAGTGTAGCCTGTAATCCCAGTTCTGGGAAGGTAGAGACAGCAAGTTCAAATTTCAAGGTCATCCTCAGCTACACTTAAAGCTAACATGGGATAAGAAAGAGCCTGACTCAAAATACCCATGTATGTTATTAGGTCAGTCATCTATGTAAATGTTCTGCTAGTTTCTCAGGGTTCAGAGGAACTATATTCCTCTCTTCTTACATCCAAGCGTTCTGGAAGACAGTTGGTTTTATTCCCACTCCCACCCCAGAATTCTTCAGCACCATTCATACAGAAGAGTCCCCTCCGAGCCCTCTGCCTTAGCACTCCTAGCACACTCCTTCCCATGTACACCTATTTCTAGTATATGCCTCCCTGGAATGCCTTCTTGCCCTGCCCTTCCCTTGTTACCCCAAGCTGCTGTTCACTTTCCCTCACAACCTAACATACCCCACAGAGGTCCAGCTTCTATCACTGTTTACACAGCCAACCACAAATACTGGACAGTGTATGCCCTGCCAGTGAGGCTATAAATCCTTCAGCTTTTTCTCGTGCACCTCAGCACAGATATCTGGCAGGGAGGGCACAGATGTGGCAGTACAGACATGGATAGAGATCTGGGAAGGTCATTATGTAGACTGTCCCAAAAGGGTATGTATTCTACTCTGTTCCCTATTACCTTTCAAGTCCTTGACAATTTATGGCACAGCAACAATTCCATTAGAACAGGGAAGAAGGTGTTCAAATTATGTCATTGTTTTGGAATGTGGATGTTTTGGAGGCTGTTCCAAGTTAAAAAGCCACTGGCTAGGACTGGCAGTTTCCATTAGAATGGAATTTGCTTTGTAATTTCATTAAAATGAACAAGATTTGCCCAGTCTTCAGGTTGCTTGTGGAATGAAGCAATAAATACCTGGACTAAGAGTGTATCTAGAATTTGTAAAGGCTAAATATACTTCTTCTGCTGTATAATTAGTGTGTTTTATATAGCTATAGGTAATCAATGAATGGGAATTCAATCCTACAAAATCAAAGAAGGGTTATTACTATTACATGGCATAGCCTGTGATGGTAAGCAATGGATGCATATTTGTATGTTGTGTATAAACATGATGGCCTCTCTCCAGTTACTCTAAGGAATCTTGGATAACTCACATGTGAAATTAAAGCCATCTTATTCATTCAGTTATTTATTATTCTCTGTAAAATGAGTTAGGAATTTGTCCCCATGAATAATGTTAGCCATAATCGTTAATTTACTCCTATTCATTGGCAGTAATAAAAATGTACAAGGGGAGGCAGAAACATTATTATTTCTTGCTTGAAGTGCAATTTCATGTGGTGAGAAAAACATGTTAATATGCTGAAAAGTGCTACTCAAAGGAATGGGAGTATTAAATGTATTCTGACAAGCAGAAGCCTCGGAAGGGAAACATTTCTCTTCATAAAGTCATTCAATTTACTGAGCAGCGTCATATTCTGCCTGCAATCTGCTCACTCCATTAAAGGCAAAGCAGTGACAGAGATTCTGTCACATGAGAAGTCTCTGCATTTTTGAAATGAGGAAAAATGGGGCTCATTCCCTGAATAATGCCTTTGCCCCTCAATGCCCACAGTCTCAAATCCAGCTGTACATATTCATGAACATATTTATGTTAACTAATTCCAAAATAAATTAATTAGGTACTGAAAACTTCCTTCCTTTCCCCGCCACTCATAAGATCTTAACTAGGAGAAAACAGATCTTCAAGTCTTTCCATCTTACTGTTTCAGGAAGCTCTTGGATCTGAGGGTAGTTGTCTAAGATGGAGCCCAGGTAGGCCACAGAGCTCCCAGGGCTCAGAGCTATTAAGATCTCATCAGTTGCTCTACATAGCATTTTGGTCTCTGTGCATTTCTTAATAGAGGTATTCATATTTATAACACCATGATTCAATCTTGGAAACTACAGAGAGAAAAGAGGCTCTGGCTCTATGAGGTTGGTATTTGTCTTATGTTTTTAAATAGGTAGGTATTGTTAATGTACTGAAACCATGCAGAAATACAAACATATTCCAGACCCAAAGTTTGGAGCCAGCTTGGACACATGGTAGTGAATAAAAACAAATCAAATGGTTTTCAAATAACATGATAGCATTCCCTGCTACCTTATTCCTTTCCTTTTAATGCTTTGTAAACAGCTACTATTCTGGGCATGGGGACAAATATCCTATCTGCATTGCTGTTATAAGAAAGAATGTGATTTCAAGTACATTGCAAGAGACGACGGGATGTGGAACACAAAATAAATATTACATTTAAAAGCATGCTGTGGGTAGTGATTTAAAAATCACAGTGTATATTTATCTAGAAAGAAACGTATCTTTAACTGAACAAGCTAAGACTTCTTTCACAGATATCAGAAGCCATTGTTCATACAAAAAAAAATGAGGATAAAGGAGTAAGGCATTTATTTGGTGACAGGAAAACTAGATTATTAAAGAGAGGGGACTTTAAGTTCCTAGGTAACAGAAACAATGCCTTCACCTGTCAGTATTATATTATATAATATTATATTATAATGTTTGCTCATTATAGTTTACATGACCAATTGAGGCCATCCCTAATCTTGTCTGTCAAGTTATATTGACTTGTCAAAACTGGACTGCATTCTATTAGCATGGTGAATTTTGAAACATTTAGCCTGGTAGAAAGAGTCCTCAGTGATCAGGTCCCAGAATTCTAAGTCTCTTCAATGAATGAAGATTAGTTTTTTAAGGTCTTTTATATATTAATCTTTTGACCAATGTTCTCATTGAATCCTTAGAATGGTCCACTTTTATCAATGAGAATTCTCAGAATGTTAAATGCTAGAATAATACCACAGTTAGGACATAGGACTCAGATGATTTAAGCTGAATCTATCCTAAAAGTCTCGTCCTGTGGTTCAGTGTCCATGGTTTCAGAAAACATAATATAAGCTGACAAAGGAGTGGATTAAACAGTCCTACACAAAAGCAACATCTATGAGTACTGATAATTATCAGCATGATATGATACCTATAAAGGACAATAAGAGTCACTCACATGTCGGTGGCAGCTAACTTATCTAATAATACTAAACACTCAACAGAAGGGAAATCATGCCCGGTACAGAAAACTCAGATTTTCATGGCTAGTGAGGTTATGAAACATTGAAAATGATCTACTACTACTACTTGTCTAGACCAGCAAAAATTTTAACTATATTCTAAATCTTATTTTTATACTCACAGATAAATGTAGCTACCATACCTCATCAAAGAAGCTTCTCTGTACAGTGAATAGAGACGATCACAAAAAACCACAATTGTGAACAATACAGAGAACAACAGATCCTGAAAACACAGTTACAATGAAAAATCATCTTAGAGAGAGATCAAAGATTGTAAGTGCCAGTATACCTGGAAATGTGAAACAGTCTTTTCTAGAGATGGCTCCATAAACAAGGCCATAAAAACGACAATGTCAATGGACATGTGAATATGAAAGTGGAAAATTTTGTGACATCCTAACCCTAGGAAAAAAAAAAAACAGACAACTAACAACTTTTGTGGAAAAGGGAATTAGCCCATCCCAGGAATTACCCCCTTATTTGTTGTCCTATGCATAGTGGTCACTCTTCAAAGCCATATACACACCACAAATAAAAATGTACAGATAAAGTTTATATATATATAAGAAAGATAGGTTATCAAAAGTTGCACGTCACCCCTTCCTAGAATTAAGAACAAAGCACACATTGAAAGAGTTAAAGAGAGCATTGGTGAAGCTGAATCCAAAAGATGGACCAAACGACTGCGGCTGCCAGGGATCCATCCCACAATCAGTCACCAAACATAGACACTATAGCATATGCCAGCAAGATGGTGCTGAAAGGGCCCGGATATAGCTGTCTCGGGGGAAATATACCAATGCCTGGCAAACATGGAGGTGGAAGCTCAAGGTCAGCTATTAGATGGAACACAGGGTTCCCAAGGAAGGAGCTAGAGAAAGTACCCAAGGAGCTGAAGGGGTCTTCAACCCTATAGGTGGAAGAATAACCATGAACTAACTAGTACCCCCTGAGCTCATGTCTATAGCTGCATATATAGAAGAGGATGGCCTAGTTGGCCATCATTGGAAAGAGAGGCCCCTTGGTCATGCAGACTTTATATGCCCCAATACAGGGGAACGCCAGGGCCAAGGGGTGGGAGCGGGTGGGTAGGGGAGCAGGGCCAGCAGGGGGGAGGGTATAGGGAACTTTCTGGATAACACTTGAAATGTAAATGAAGAAAAATAAAAAATAAAATAAAAGTTGAAAAAAAAAAGTTGGGGCAAGGGAGAGATTCAAGGGGGATAACTGGGAAGGGCTAGGTAGAGGAAAGGGAGAAAGGAAGATGGTGATATAATTCTACTTCAATTAACATATATTAAAAAATAAAATGAAATATTCTGTGTTATATAGACACATGTTTAGTAATTAGATCTTGAGCAGAGCCCAGGTAAACAAATGTTTCAGGTAATTGTTAGGCAAGTCCTCCAAGGACCATACTTTCAATATGGACCTACAGGATCACTGCTCAACTTTTTCCACATAAGTAACAAAATGTAGTTTACATTTTAAGAGGCTTACCTTAATTATTACACATGGAAGAGACTTATGGGGGAGGCAGAATCAGGGCACCATCAGGAACTACAGCTATGGCAAGAAAGATGACAGTGGCTTGACAGAATGGCAGATACAATACAGAGAAAAGTGATAGCTATGTTATGGAGGGGAAGCCAGGAGAGTTTGCTATTGATTTTACTGTGAGTAACAGAGCAGTGTATTGAGGATGCTATAAGTCATTATTATGATTATGATTATAAAATCACATGCCCATTACAACTGTAAAAACCTCACAGCATTTTAATCATTAAAAGGAAAGAACAGGTATATCTAAGTCAATTTTCTCATAAAAATAAATTAAGCAATTTTAATTCATTGATTTCTTTAAATTAATTAGCATCCATTATCTTTGTGAATCAATTGTTTAAATATCATTATTCAGATAAAAATGTAAAACTAGCTGCTTGTTTATGAGATATATAACTTCTCCAATAGATATCTACTTTATTCAGATTGTTTCAAAATGGTCATAAAATCTTTCAGAAAAGGATCATAAAATTCTCAAGTCTGAAAATTTAGTAAGAATTTCTCTGCTGTGTGCAAATCAGAAGAATCCAAAAGAGTTAAGACTATAACTGATTGTCAGATAATGATTCCCAGAGTGGAGCAGACAGGTTTTGAAAAAGAAAATTTCTGTTGAATATTTCTCTCTCTCTCTCTCTCTCTCTCTCTCTCTCTCTCTCTCTCTCTCTGAATTTAAACTATCTTTATCTTCCATAATCTTTACAATGATGAGGTATAGACAATTTTCAGCCTCACTCTCAATTCAATGTTTTAATTTATAATGGTTGCAGAATGTTAATTTTTAAAATTAAAGCAGAAACATACAGAATTAAAAATATAAACAGCCAATAATGCCCAATGATCTCTCATATCAGTTATTTAAAATCTTGAACTTTTACACATAATTTTACAGCTATTAATTTGAAACTAACAGTATTTCATTACATCATCCCACAATTGGCACTATAACAGTGGCTGAAAGCTCATATCTTAATTTGTAAGTAGGAGGCATGCAGAGCTTAGTGGAAATAGCTTGGATTTTAAAACCTCAGAGCCTACACTTACTAGAACATCTTCTCCAATAAGGCCACAGCACCTAATCCTTTCCAAAGATCTTGACCAACTAGGGTCCATATAGTCACATATATGAGCCTATGGGGCCATCTCAAACCAACCACAAATATCCTCTGTAGAGATGGCTTAGAGGTCATAAGTTCCTTTAATCTTTTTCTTTTAAATCATGGGAAGCTTTTATTTTTCTTTTAATTTAAGTAGCTATCTATACTGCCTATGACATTCTGGGTTGGCAGTTCTGGTCTTTCAGAACTTGAAATGTGTGTCCTTCTAGCTTTAAAAGAGTCTGCCAAAGAATCACATCTTATTCTGATGACACTCGCCTTTTTTTTTTTTTTTTTTACTTTTTTTATTAGATATTTTCTTAATTTACATTTCAAATGCAATTCTGAAAGTCCCCTCCCCCCTCCCCCCTCCCTGCTCCCCTGCCCACCCACTCCCACTTCTTGGCCCTGGCATTCCCCTGTATTGGGGCATACATATAAAGATTGCAGTACCAAGGGGCCTCTCCTCCCAATGATGGCTGACTAGGCCATCTTCTGTTACATATGGAGCTAGAGACACGAGTTCTGGGGGTTCTGGTTAGTTCATATTGTTGTTCCTCTTCTAGGGTTGCAGGCCCCTTCAGCTCCTGGGGTTCTATCTCTAGATTCTCCAATGCGGGCCCCGTGCTCCCTCTTTATGGATGACTGTGAGCATCCACTTCTGTGGGAGTCAGTTATATCAGGGTCCCTTCAGTAAACACTTGCTGTCCTATGCAAGACACTTGCCTTTTTAAAGTGAGTTTACTTTTCTTTCTTCTATCTTTCAAATCCCTTTTTATATTATACTTTTAATGTTTTAACTATAATATGTCATGAGAAGTTTCTTTTCCTGTATCTTTGCTTAGGTTCTGTGAGCCTTTTGTTACTCTTTCTCTAGGTTTGAGAAATTGTCTTCTATTGAGAATATGCATGCATTTGCTATAGTATTCTTCTTTTCTTCCCATAATTGAAATGTTAGGTATTTTCGTGTTTTCCCAATGATCTCTCATATTCATTTCATTTTTAAAAATTATCCATTGACATTTAAGTGAATGATCCAATTCTACTTTGTCTTCCAGCCCTGACACAGTTTTGCACACGATCCATTCTGTTGGAAGGCTCCACGCTGAGGTTTGTATTTGGTTGATTTTTTTTCATTTCCAGCATCATTTCCTTTTGGCTGTTCTTAGGCAATTCTATTTCTCCATTGAATTCTATTTTTGTATCCTGGATTGACTTCCTTATTTCATTCAGCTCATTTTTTGTCTTCTTTGCACATAGTTACAATGATTCTTTTTGAATTCTTTGTCTGCAAGATTTTCCAGGCCATTCTCAGTTAGGTCCATTACTGTAGGGGTATTCTTTGTGAAGGACGCCTGTGTGCTTAGAGTTGTGAATCTGAAGTAGTTTGTTAGCTTTTTTTTTAGCTCAAAGCACCTTATTTCAGTGTGGTCATGTATAATTTTCAGGAGAGGACTGAATTAAAAGATTGATACAATGTTTTCTTTCAGGAAAGTACTTTTGAACAATTCAGAATCTCTATTCTTCCTTTGAAAATCCTCTGCTATCTGAATGAATAAACACTCTCCAAGAGTTGGTACATCCTTGCTGGCCCTATCTTCAGATACCTTCTGGTATGGATATTCAAGTCTGCTTGCTATATCTTGAGTAAGCTCTGGTCAACTGGCAGGTGGAAACAGGAGATCTTGGTAAAAATATAGGTGCATGATCAGGAGGCCTTTGGGGTCAGAAAACATAGGGCCTACCTATACATATTAGGAATTGAGACTCAAGAGAAACAAGCCACTTATAGTGTGGGAAGGTGTATATATGGTCTGCACTATGGGGAAGAGTCTAGAGAATCATGGTAGACTGTTAGCACTTGGACATGAGATGTTGTAACTTTGGAGAGTCCTATGGGGTTATACAAAGAAATTCGTACCCAGAAACTCAGAGAAGAAAGATCACAGAGGAGATAGAATTCCTCTAGGGTGGAGAAAATATAAGCATACTTTATTAGTAGGGGAGAGAGGTCCTAGATATTCTGTTGAGAAGGAACAGACCTAGATGGAGTCACAGGAAAGGCAAGTCTAAGTAGACTTGAGCAGGCCTTTGGGGTGGGAAGGAGCACACCTAATTTTGAATTTGTAATTTTATGTCTTTGCTAAAAGGATCACATGTATTTGGTAAATTTAAGGTCCTATAAGTCTTCATCTTATGTTACAGAAAGATTATAAAGATTTGTAGGCACATTCATAATTTTAAGTACATTAAAATAAATTGTTAAAAAAATTAATTATGTATTAATTTGACTCGTCCCATAGCCAACATCTAGAAGAGCTCTAATTGATGGAATGACCATGTGAAGACAACAGAAAGAACCAAGAAAGTAAAACTCCTCTATTAGGAAGCAGAAAATGTTCTGGAGCTCATGTCATTGTTTTTTCAGTTTACACATAGAAAATGTCAACCACCTACTCATTTTTTTTTTCTCTGTAGTCAAACAGAGCCAGAATAGAGGATACAAGAAAAAGAGCACAAGTGATTTTCAGGAATAAGGGGCAGGAAGCAGCTCAGGCCTAGAATAACTGTGTGTTTCCAAAGCAAGACATTGGTAGGTAATTGGAATCTGAGCTATGGAAATGTTATCAATTCTGTGTGGATACAAGATATAACTCCTATAATGAAAATTTGACAATATTACCAAAAAAGAGTCTTTACATTTTTCCCTGACATAATATCAAATCTAGGTAACTACCTCATAGACACAATGATGAGAAATATAGAAATACATGCATATATATATATATATATATATATATATATATATATATATATATACCATTCTTATTTATGTAAGCCAAGAAATCTAAATTAACATATATAAGTATATTCATAATTTTATAGGCAATTCATAATATACAGAAATACTTGCATATCTCTAGTACTGTCTTATTCACAATAGCCAGGACATAAAATTAACCTAGATGATGATCAACAGATGAATAATGAAAATGTGATAATTATAATATAATCAAACATGGGTTTTATTCATCCATTAAAAATGAAATGATGTCATATTCAGGAAAATTGATAGAGCTATAGATAGTCATGCTAACTAAAATAAACCAGACTCAAAAGACAGAAATTGTATATTTTCCCTCATATATAGATTATACATATGTATATATGATAAGAAAATTATTTGGAGAGAAGAGGATATAAAGACAGGAGAAATTGAGACCAAGAATGAATGATAGGGGAGAAAACAGTCACAATGTAGAATCTCTGACAAGTAATTGAGCTTAATATACATATATAAACAATGAGGTGATGATGGGATGGCCAGTGGGAGGAGGGAGGAGGGAGGAGGGAGGAGGAAAAGTTAGGGTGATAGAGGCAAATAGAACCAAATCACAATCATATACATTCATGAAAATGTCATAAATCCATTATTTTGTATGCTTATTTATCATTATAAACAAATAAAAGACTTCTTAGGACATTAAAAATAAATAAAAGAAAAAGAAATACCAAAACACAGTTACATAATATTACCTACAAAAGAATAATTTGTAGATAGCAGGTAGAAACTTTTCTGTGTGGAATCTAAGCACAGTAATTTGATATTATATCTCTAGAGAGATTTGTTTTATGAACAAAAAATTTATCAAATTTCAAATTGTTATTAGTAGTCATTGGTGGTAGTAGCATTTGCATTCTTATTCTGAAGCACTTGATATAAGAAATAGATAAATAGAAAATTGTGTGATTACTTTATTTTACCACCCTCTGTGGCTTTGAAAACTGATTTATAGTATGGAAGTAAGGAGATACAAAAGCAAGACAGAAGTTACGTAAGCACACTATATCCCTGAATTTGAATTGGTACAAAAATAAATTTCCTACTTCTTCTACTGAAATTTTCCAGAAACAAGGATTAATCTAGTAAATAAACATCTTGAAAATGTAGTTTATAGTTATGAAATACCATTTCTCATAAAGAAACAAAGGATTCCTTGAGGAAGGGCTAGTTCCAGGTCTAGGGAAGGTAGTATACAAGATAATTCTAGAGCATGTTGTTCAATCACATAGTAAAGACACTCACTGTCAAGGAAATCTGAACAGAGCAAAATGACTCAATGATCAACATGCTGGCCATACATGAAACAACTGGAGTATAAGAAATACAGTAACCATGATAGAGGATACAAATCAAACATGTTTAAATCCATCATTTTATTATTTTAAAAACTGGGCAATTTCACGATGATACATACCAGCACTCGGGAGGCAGAGGCAGGCTGATTTCTGAGGTCAAGGCCAGCCTGGTCTACAGAGTGAGTTCCAGGACAGCCAGGGCTACACAGAGAAACCCTGTCTCAAATTTAAACAAAAATAAAAACAAAAACAAAGTGAGTCAAAGTTTTGTATTTATATGCAAATTATAACACAGAGCAATAGAATAACAAAAAGAAATTTCTCTTTATTGAAGTTGTAATTAGAGTATTGCCATATTATGACCCCCAAGCAAAGTAATATATTTAGGTTTTGAACAATAATTATTGCTACTGTAAAAAAAAATCTAGATAAGATGTGACTCTGAAAGGGTTAATCAAAATCACCTGCTACATATTAGTCTCATCTTCAACCAAATCTACTTTGAACCAGATCCCAGCTATAGATTTAAGCATCAACTAATAAATACAAAGGGCAAGTTAATATCTTAGTCTATACCATAGGGATTTGAACAGAAAAGTCCACATTTTGAGAATTTCTAGTGGAAGTACACTTGTTTTCTCCAGGAAATAAATTATGAAGATAAAAATATGGTCAGTGTTCTTACAGTTTTAAAAAATTCTAAAGGGAAAATAATGAATTTAATTCAATTGAAGCAAACTGCAGTGTGTGTGTGTGTGTGTGTGTGTGTGTGTGTGTGTGTGTGTGTGCACAAATGTTCATGACAAAAATCTGAACATCAACCAGATATTTTATAATAGTATAATAAGAAATTACTAGTATCTTTACACTTACTTAATTTAATTTGTTTTACAGAGTGAGTTCCAGGACAATCACAGCTACACAGAGCTACACAGTGTTGTTATGATGGGAAATGTCATGATATATAGCAATATACAGCAAACATTTACAAAGCATATGATTCAATATCCTAAAATTGGTTTTAAAACAATATAGGAGAAATAACAAAACTAACTGGATGGTCATTATCAAAGCAGATTAGAGAATATGTAAAGGGTTGTCATACTGTTCTCTAGATTTATGGAACATAAATTCCTAATAATTTTAAAAATAGAGGTCTACCTAGCAAAAGAAAGATATCTCTCTCTTAAAGAACAAAGAAAGAACAAGGAAAAGGAAAGGAGTCGACATTATTCTCTTCCTATACAATGGGAAGTCAATTTTTTTTCTTTATGAGATATTTTCTTTATTTAAATTTCAAATGTTATTCCCTTTCCTGGTTTCCCTTCCAAAACCCCCATCCCCCCTCCCCCTGATCACCAACCCACCCACTCCTGCTTCCTGCCCATAGCATTCCCCTACACTGGGGCATAGAACCTTCACAGGACCAAGAGCCTCTCCTCTCATTGATGACCAACTAGGCTATCCTCTTCTACAAATGCAGCTAGAGTCACGGGTCCCAGCATCTGTTTTCTTTGATTGGTGGTTAGTCACTGGGAGCTCTGGGGGATACTGGTTAGTTCATATTGTTGTTCCTCCTATGGGGCTGCAAACCCCTTCAAGAACCTCTCTGTAAGACAGAGGAAAGACCCTTTCCCAGGGGTTGTCTAAAATCATTAAAAATACAGATTTTTACATTATAATTCATAAGAGTAAAAAAATTACAGTTATGAACTAGCCATGAAAATAGTTTTATGTTGGAGGTCACCACAACATGAGGAACCAAATTATATTTACTATATTTAAGAAAGTTGAAAACCACAGCACTAGAATCCTAACTAACACACTGTCTATCAAGTGTTTCAGCATTCCCTTATAAATCACATAGGTCCACACAAGGTAAAATGGAGCCATGATATTAATTTGAATGTATTTAGCATATGGAGACAGATTCAATCTTTTACCAACTATACCTCCTTCCCTACTTACTTAAGAGTATTTAGGATTCAAGGAGAATTTAAAGCAGGTTAAGAGTTGAGTAAGATTTCTGTATGTTAAACCATCCCTGCATTCCTGGGATGAAGCCTACTTGGTCATGATGGATGATCGTTTTGATGTGTTCTTGGATTCGGTTGGCGAGAATTTTCTTGAGTATTTTTGCGTCGATATTCATAAGGGAAATTGGTCTGAAGTTCTCTATCTTTGTTGTGACTTTATGTGGTTTAGGTATCAGAGTAATTGTGGCTTCATAGAATGAATTGGGTAGTGTACCTTCAGATTCTCAACAAAAAAAGAACCTCTGGTGGAATCACCATGCCTGACCTCAAGCTGTACTANATCCCACAATCAGCCACCAATCATAGACACTATAGCATATGCCAGCAAGATAGTGCTGAAAGGGCCCGGATATAGCTGTCTCGTGGGAGACTATACCAATGCCTGGCAAACATGGAGGTGGAAGCTCACAGTCAGATATTAGATGGAACACAGGGTTCCCAAAGAAGGAGCTAGAGAAAGTACCCAAGGAGCTGAAGGGTTCTTCAACCCTATATTGGAAGAATAACATGAACTAACTAGTACCCCCTGAGCTCATGTCTCTAGCTGCATATATAGAAGAGGATGGCCTAGTTGGCCATCATTGGAAAGAGAGGCCCCTTGGTCATGCAGACTTTATATGCCCCAGTACAGGGGAATACCAGGGCCAAGGGGTGGGAGCGGGTGGGTAGGGGAGCAGGGCCGGGAGGGGGGAGGGTATAGGGAACTTTCTGGATAACACTTGAAATGTAAATGAAGAAGTTATCTAATAAATATTGGAAAAAAAAAAAAGAGTTGAGTCAGGTGCATTGGGGAAGGAGAGGATCTTCCAGACCAGGGGCATAGGTAACTTCCGGTCGGCGCTACCACCAGGTCACCTTGGGTGCAGGGTTGGCGGACACCCCCATGGTCCCTAGCGGACTTTCCACGCGATCTTGGGACCACTGGTGAGTGGAGCACAACATCTGTTCCAATCCAATTTTGTGGGACCTGAGACAGACAACATTAGGGAGGCAGAGAATCAGCCAAACCCAGGGCAGAGGTCCCTTCCAGTCAGCGCCAGCACCAGGTCACCTTGGGCACAGGGTCGGCGGACACAATCATGGTCCCTAGAGGACTCTCCACATGTTCTTGGGACCACAGACCAGACACCTTCATGCTCCTCTCCTCGAAGGGGACACCACACACAGGCACTATAACACGCCCAGGATCTTAGGACAACAATATCCCAGGATAAAAGGAGCTGGGTCACACCAGTATTTCAGGGTATCAGAGGAACCTGACTGCCAAGAACTCAGACACACCCAGAATTTCAGGTTCACAGGAGCCCACATTCAAAGGATCATAGTGATAGCTGGACTCTAAGGAGTCCAGAATCAACTGGGATTATAAGAAGGACAGGCTCCATCAGATATAATTAGGATTTGAGATACTCAGAAGGCAGGAGGCAAGCTTAAGAACAGAAGCAAAGAAACCAAGGTTACTTGGCATCATCAGAACCAAACTCTCCCACCATGGCAAGTCCTGGATACACCATCAAACCAGAAAAGCAAGACATGGATCTAAAGTCACTTATCAGGATGATGATGGAGGACTTTAAGAAGGAAATACAGGAAAACACAGGTAAACAACTAGAAGCATTTAAAGAGGAAACATTTAGAGAGTTACAGGAAAACAATACCAAACAGGTGATGAAATTGAACAAAAGAATCAAGGACCTAAAAATGGCAGGAGAAACAATAAAGAAAACCAAAAGGAGATAACCTTGGAGATAGAAAACATAGGAAAGAAATCAGGAACCATAGATATGAACATCAGCAACAGAATACAAGAGATGGAAGAGAGAATCTCA
Source organism: Mus minutoides (assembly GCA_902729485.2). Lineage (NCBI taxonomy): Eukaryota > Metazoa > Chordata > Mammalia > Rodentia > Muridae > Mus > Mus minutoides. The sequence goes on along the minus strand of LR753602.1, from coordinate 148,944 downwards.
GGTGCAGAAGATTCCATAGGGATCATGGACATGACAATCAAAGAAAACAAAAAATGCAAAAGGATCCTAACTCAAAATATCCAGGAAACCCAGAACACAATATAAAAAAAAAAAAAAAAAAAAAAAAAAAAAAAAAAAAAAAAAAAAAAAAAAAAAAAACAAACCTACGGATAATAGGAGTAGATGAGAATGAAGATTTTCAACTTAAAGAGCCAGCAAATATCTTCAACAAAATTATAGAAGAAAACTTCCCATATGCAAAGAAAGAGATGCCCAAAAACATGCAAGAAGCCTATAGAACTCCAAATAAAATAGACCATAAAAAATCCCATCCGACCTATAATAATCAGAACAATGAATGCACTGAATGAAGACAGAATATTAAAAGCAGTAGAGGGAAAAGGTCAAGTAACATATAAAGGCAGGCCTATTAGAATTACACCAGACTTCTCACCAGAGACTATGAAAGCCAGAAGATCCTGGACAGATGTTAAACAGACACTAAAAAAACACAAATGCCACCCCAGGTTACTATACCCAGCAAAACTCTCAATTACTATAGATGGAGAAACAAAAGTTTTCCATGAAAAAACCAAATGCAAACAATATCTTTCCACGAATCCAGCCCTTCAAAGGATAATAACGTAAAAACACAAATACAAGGATGGAAACTACACTCTAGAAAAAGCAGGAAAGTAATCCTTCAACAAACCTAAAAGAAGACAGCCACAATAACAAATTCCCAACTCTAACAACAAAAATGACAGGAAGCAACAAGTACTTTTCCTTAATATCTCTCAATATCAAGGACTCAATCCCCCAATAAAAAGACATAGAGTAACAGACTGGCTACACAAACAGGACCCAACATTTTGCTGCTCACAGGAGACACACCTCAGAAAAAAAGACAGACATTACATCAGAGTGAAAGGCTGGAAAACAATTTTCCAAGCAAAGGTCTGAAGAAACAAGCTGGAGTAGCCAGTCTAATATCGAATAAAATTGACTTTCAATGTAAAGTTATAAAAAAAGACAAGGAGGAGCACTTCATACTCATCAAAGGTAAAATCCTCCAAGATGAACTCTCAATTCTGAATATCTATGCTCTGAATGCAAGGGCAGCCACATTCAGTAAAGAAACTTTAGTAAAGGTCAAAGCACACATTGCACCTCACACAATAATAGTGGGAGACTTAAACACCCCACTCTCATCAAAGGACAAATCCTGGAAGGAGAAACTAAACAGAGACACAGTCAAACTAACAGAAGCTATGAAACAAATGGATTTAACAGATATCTACAGAATATTTTATCCTAAAACAAAAGGATATACCTTCTTCTCAGCATCTCATGGTACCCTATCCCAAATTGACCATATAATTGGCCACAAAACAGGCCTCAACAGATACAAAAATATTGGAATTGTCCCATGAACCCTATCAGATCACCATGGACTAATGCTAATCTTCAATAACAACATAAATAACAGAAAGCCAACATTCATGGGGAAACTGAACAACACTCTACTCAATGATACCTTGGTCAAGGAAGAAATAAAGAAATTAAAGACTTTTTAGAGTTTATCGAAAATGAAGACACAACATATCCAAACTTTTGGGATATAATGAAAGCATTCCTAAGAGGAAAACTCATAGCTCTGAGTTCCTCCAAAAAGAAACTGGAGAGAGCATACACTAGCAGCTTGACAGCACACCTAAATGCTCTTGAACAAAAGGAAGCAAATTCACCCAAGAGGAGTAGACAATGGGAAATAATAAAACTCAGGGGCAAAATCAACCAAGTGGAAACAAAAAGAACTATTCAAAGAATCAACCAAACCAGGAGCTGGTTCTTTGAGAAAGTCAACAAGATAGATAAACCCTTAGTCAGACTCACTAGAGGGCACAGGGACAGCATACTAATTAACAAAATCAGAAATGAAAAGGGAGACATAACAGCAGATCCTGAAGAAATCCAAAACACCATCAGATCCTTCTACAAAAGGCTATATTCAACAAAACTGGAAAACCTGGATGAAATGGACGAATTTCTAGACAGATACCTAGTACCAAGGTTAAATCAGGAGCAGATTAATGACCTAAACACTCCTATATACCCTAAAGAAATAGAAACACTAAATAATAGTCTGCCAACCAAAAAAAAGCCCAGGACTAGATGGGTTTAGGGCAGAGTTCCATCAAGCCTTTAAAGAAGACCTAATTCCAGTTCTTCTCAAACTATTCAACCAAACAGAAACTGAAGTTACTCTTCGCAATTCATTCTGTGAAACCACAATAATTCTGATACATAAACCACAAAAAGACACAACAAAGATAGAGAACTTCAGACAAATTTCCCTTATAAATATCAATGCAAAAATACTGAATAAAATTCTCGCTAACCAAATCCCAGAACACATCAAAACGATCATCCATCATGACCACGTATGCTTCATTCCAGGAATGCAGGGATGGTTTAATATAAGGAAATCCATCAATGTAATCCAATATATAAATAAACTCAAAGACAAAAACCACATGATTATCTCAATAGATGCTGAGAAAGCATTTGACAAAATCCAACACCCATTCATGATGAAAGTCTTGGAAAGATTAGGAATTCAAGGCCCATACCTAATCATAATAAAAGCAATCTACAGCAAACCAGTAGCCAACATCAAAGTAAATGGAGAAAAGCTGGAAGCAATCCCACTAAAGTCAGCAACTAGACATGGCTGCCCACTTTTTCTCCCTACCTATTCAATATATTACTTGAAGTCCTAGACAGAGCAATACGACAAAAAAAAAAAAAAAAAAAAAAAAAAAAAAAAAAAAAAAAAAAAAAAAAAAAAAAAAAAAAAAAAAAAAAAAAAAAAAAAAAAAAAAAAAAAAAAAAAAAAAAAAAGAAGGAGGTCAAAGGATACAAATTGGAAAGGAAGAAGTCAAAATATCACTATTTGCAAATGATATGATAGTATATATAAGTGTCCCTAAAAATTCCACCAGAGAACTCCTAAAGCTGATAAACAGCTTCGGTAAAGTAGCTGGATATAAAATTATCTCAAACAAATCAGTGTCCATTCTCCACACAAAGGATAAATGGGCTGAGAAAGAAATTAGGGAAACAAGACCCTTCACAATAGTCACAGAGAATATAAAATATCTTGGTGTAATTCTAACTAAGGAAGTAAAAGATCTATATGATAAGAACTTCAAGTCTCTGAAGAAAGAAATCCAAGAAGTTCTCAGAAGATGGAAGGGTCTCCCAAGCTCATGGATTGGCAGGATCAATATAGTCAAAATGGGTATATTGCCTAAAGCAATCTACAGATTTAATGCAATCCTCATCAAAATTCCAAGTAAATTCTTCACTGAGATAGAAAGGGCAATGTGCAAATTCATCTGGAATAACAAACATCCCAGGATAGCAAAAACTATTCTCAACAATAAAACAACCTCTGGTAGAATCAGCATGCCTGACCTCAAGCTGTACTACAGAGCAATTGTAATAATAAAAAAAAAAAAATAAAAAACTGCATGGTATTGGTACAGTGACAGACAGGTAGATCAATGGAATAGAATTGAAGACCCAGAAATGAATTCACACACCTATAGTCACCTGATCTTTGTCAAGGGATCTAAAACCATCCAGTGGGGAAAAAAAAAGACAGCATTTTCATCCAATGGTGCTGGCACAACTGGTGGTTATCATATAGAAGAATGGGAATTGATCCATTCTTATCTCCTTGTACTAAGGTCAAGTCTAAGTGGTTCAAAGAACTCTACATAAAACCAGAGACAGTGAAACTTATAGAGGAGAAAGTGGGGAAAAGCCTCAAAGATATGGGCACAGGGGGAAAATTCCTGAATAGAACAGTAATGGCTTGTGTTATAAGATCGAGAATTTCATGGAACACATGAAACTCAAGAAGAATGATCAAAGTGTGGACACTTCACCCCTTCTTAGAATTAGGAACAAAGCACACATTGAAGGAGTTACAGAGATCAAGTGTGGAGCGGAAACAAAAGGATGGACCAACCAGTGACTGCTGAAGCCAGTAATCCATCCCATAATCAGCCACCAAACTCAGACACTATTGCATGCGCCAGCAAGATATTGCTGAAAGGGCCCTGATATAGCTGTCTCCTGTGAGGCTATACCAGTGCCTAGCAAACACAGAAGTGGATGCTCACAGTCAGCTATTAGATGGAACACAGGGTTCCCAAGGGAGGAGCTAGAGAAAGTACCCAAAGAGCTGAAGGGGTCTCCAACCCTATAGGTAGAAGAACAATATGGACTAACTAGTACCCCCCGAGCTCATGTCTCTAGCTGCATATGTAGCAGAAGATGGCCTAGTTGGCCATCATTGGGAAGAGAGGCCCCTTGGTCATGCAAACTTTATATGCCCCAGTACAGGGGAACGCCACAGCCAAGATGTGGGAGTGGGTGGGTAGGGGAGCAGGGCGGGGGATGGGAGAGGGTTTAGGGGACTTTTAGGATAACATTTGAAATGTAAATGAAGAAAATATCTAATAAAATTGAAAAAAAGAAATGTAAATAAAGAAAATATCTAATAATAAAAATAAATGTAAATGAGGAAAACATCTAATAAAAAAAAAAAAAAACACTAGCAAAAAAAAAAAAGTCAAAAGTTCACCTTTAATCCCAGTACTTGGGAGGCAGAGGCACGAATATTTCTGAGTTCAAGGCCAGTCTGGTCTACAAAGTGAGTTCCAGTACAGCCAGGGCTATACATAGAAACCCTGTCTAAAAAAAAAAAAAAAAATCCAAAGTTCAAAGTCACTTCTGAGATTCATCCAATCACTTAACTATAAGGCAAGAAACCAGCTAAACAAACTCCAAACTCTGCATCTCCATGTCTGATGTCAAGTTGGTCTTCAGATCTCCAACTCAATTTTCATCTTTATGGACTTCAATAAACTTCTTCCTCCTGGGCTAGTGCCACTCCCTGTTAGCAGTTTTCCTCCGCAGATAGACCATGACTCTGGCACCTTGAACATCCTGAGGTCTCTAAGGCAACTTCAATGTTACAGCTTCTTATTTCAATGTCTGGGATCAACACAAGATCTTCTGGGTTTTTCCAAAGGGCTGGCATCACCTCTCCAACTCTGTCCTCTATTGCACTCTAAGCTCAGGTTGATCCAGTTCCCTGCTCCTGCTGTTTTTGGTGATCATCCCATGGTACTGGCATCTCCAATACACTGTGGTCTTCCACTACAATTAGGCTTCACCAATAGCAGCTCATAGGCTCTCTTCATGGTTCCAGGCCTCGAATCCTTTGCATGACCCCTTCAGTTCTGGGCTATCAACTGCATTTGAGGTTGTACCTTCACCAAAGGCCTTCCATGACCTCTCACAGTGCTAAGCCTCTGCTGTTCTTCATGTTCCCTTCATGTCTTCAAAACCAGTACCATCTGGGTGACTCTTACACATTACCAAGTACAGCCACAACATGAGGTATAACCTTGGCTATGTCTGGAACACAGCTTCTTTAAAATACTTCCTAGAAAACACTTCCTAGAAGATTTTACCTCAATGATGCTGGTCTCTTCTTAATCACCACTAATTTCTTAGCTCCAGTTAACCAGCACCAATTGTCCTGGTAATCTCCTTCTCTTGACTATAAAGCCAGAGACACATGGTTGAAGCTGCTGAGTTCTGCTGCTTCCTGGAGCTGGAACATGGTTCCTTTGTTCTTTTTTTTTTTTAAGATATTGTCTTTATTTACATTTCAAATGTTATGCCCTTTTCTATTTCCCCTCCAAAAATCCCTTATTGCCTCCCCCTCTCCCTGCTCCCCAACCCACCCACTCCTGCTTCCTGGCCCTGGCATTCCCATGTACTGCAGCATAGAACATTCACAGAACCAAGGGCCTCTCCTCCCATTGATGCCCAACTAGGCCATCCTCTGCTACATACACAGCTAGAGCCAGGAATCCCACCATATGTTTTTTTAATTAGATATTTTATTTATTTACATTTCAAAGGTTATCCCCTTGCCTAGTTTGCCCTCCAAAAATTCCCTATCCTCTCCCCCCTCCCCCTCCTCCCTAACCCACCCACTCCCATTCCTGGCCCAGACATTCCCCTATACTAGGGCATAGAATCTTCACAGGACCAAGAGCCTCTTCTCCAATTGATGACCAACTAGACCATCCTCTGCTACATATGCAGGTAGAGCCATGAGTTCTTCCATGTGTTTTCTTTGATTGGTGGTTTAGTCCCAGGGAGCTCTGGGGTTATTGGTTAGTTCATATTGTTGTTCCTTCTATGGGACTGCAAACTTCTTCTGCACCCTGGGTATGAAGGGCTTGTGCTGTAAGATCAAGAATCAATAAATGGGACCTCATAAAATTGCAAAGCTTCTGTAAGGCAAAGGACACTGTCAATAAGACAAAATGGCAACCAACATATAGGGAAAATATCTTTACCAAACCTAAATCTGATAGGGGGCTAATATCCAATATATATAAAGAACTCAAGAGGTTGGACTCCAGAAAACCAAATAACCCTATTTTAAAAATGTGGTACAGAGATAATCAAAGAATTTTCAACTAAGGCTGAGAAGCACCTTAAAACTGTTCAACATCCTTAATCATCAGGGGGATGCAAATCAAAACAACTCTGAGATTCTACCTCACACCAGTCAGAATGGCTAAGATCAAAAACTCAGATGACAGCAGATGCTGGCTAGGATGTGGAGAGAGAGGAACACTCCTCCTTTGCTGGTGGAATTGCAAGCTGGTACAACCACTCTGGAAATCAGTCTGGCAGTTCCTCAGAAAATTGGACATAGTACTACATGAGGACCCAGTGATACCACTCCTGGGCATATATCCAGAAGATGCTCCAACTTATAATAAGGACTCATGCTCCTCTATGTTCATAGAAGCCTTATTTATAATAGCAAGAAGCTGGAAAGAACCCAGATGTCCCTCAACAGAGGAATGGATACAGAAAATGTGATACATTTACACAATGGAGTACTACACAGCTATTAAAAACAATGAATTTATGAAATTCTTAGGCAAATGGATGGATCTGAGTAAGGGAACCCAGTCACAAAAGAACACACATGATATGCACTCAGTGATAAGTGGATATTAGCCCAGAAGCTCAGAATACCCAAGATAAAATTTGCAAAACACATGAAACTTAAAAAGGAAGAGCAAAGTATGGATACTTTGATCCTTCTTGGAAAGGGGAATAAAATACCCATGGAAGGAGTTACAGAGAAAATGTTCAGAGCTGAGACTGAAGGAAGGACCATCCAGAGACTGCCCCAATTGGGAATCCATCCATCAACAATTACCAAACCCAGACACTATTGCATATACCAGCAAATTGTGCTGGCAGGCCCTGATATAGCTATCTCTTGTGAGGCTATGCCAGGACCCGGCAAGTATAGAAGGGGATGCTCACAGTCATCTATTAGATAGAACACAGGACCCCCAATGAAGGAGCTAGAGAAAGTACCCAAGGAGCTAAATGGGTCTGTAACCCTTTAGGTGGAACAACAATATGAACTAACCAGTACCCCCAGAGCTTGTGTCTCTAGTTGCATATATAGCAAAGGATGGCCTAGTTGGACATCAATGGGAGGAGAGGCCCTTGGTCTTTCAAAGATTATATGCCCCAGTACAGGGGAATGCTGGGGCCAGGAAGTGGGAGTGGGAGCAGGGTGGGCATAGGTTATAGGGGACTTTTGGAGAGGAAACTAGGAAAGTGGATAGCATTTGAAATGTAAATGAAGAAAATATCTAATAAAAAAAGTTTTTTTTTTAAAAAGAAGAGAATGGGTTTCATGTCTGAGAAAAAAACAAATGGGAGACTGGAAGATATTTATAATATAGTAAGGCAGTGGTTTTAAACTGTCCTAATGCTGTGACACCTTGTCTAATAGTGTAGTTAATTCTCATGTCTATTTGTTGAAATCTTAGTCCCTTGGAGACTGCCAACTAAGACTCTTAGTTGCTTCTTATATTTGAGCTCTCCACAGGACTGTTTTGGAGTCAAGACCTGACAACCGATTCCAAAGAAACTAAAATGAGATATCACTGTGGAATCTAAGTATGTTTAATAAAAACTAAATTCAGAAGTGGCATAGTGTCACTTCAATCATATGCTGCTAGTCACACAGTCAAATCTTGGCACACTAGTACAATGTGGGAGTGAATTACACAGAAATATGAATTTCAGAAAGTAAGGTTCATTGGGGGATCACCTAGGAAGCTGACTATTCCCAGGATCTGAGATGTAATATCCATAATTCTTTTGCTATTCTATTGAAATGAGTCAATAGACAATGTTTAAAATAGTTAAAGATCCTAAAACCCATATATATATATATATATATAGTAATTCCTGGTGTTTACACCTAGGAGAAGCAGAATAGGACTTGGAAAGGGTATGACATAGATATACTGTATTTTACTTTAAGACCCTTTGTGATACTTGATTTTTATCATATTTCTTACTAAAGTGCAGTGATAAAATGAGAGTAATTTCAAAAGTGCTCTCTTACAAGCATGTCAGATAGCAGGAGATACATATGCTTCATTGAGCTGAATGAAGAAATCATATAATAGATGAATCTGAATGCAATATAATTTAATATAATATAACATAATATATATTAGTATCACTCAGCTTTTCATAATTGTGCTAATATCTGAATTAAATCACTTAAAGAAAGACATTTATTTTGGCTCATGGTATCAAGGTTTTGATTCCACAGGCCCACTTCAGTACCTTGGGCATAAAATGAGGTATAACCTTTGGCAGAAGGAGTGTGCTAAAAACTGTACACTTTGTGTTAGCAAAATAGTAAAAAGAATGTCAGAAAGGAGTCAGAAAGAAGGTATATTCCCAGTAGCCAACTTACTACAACTAGGGCCTACTTTCCATAGTTTTATCTCAATAAGGCTACTCATATTTTTAATTCATCAATGAGTTGATCCACTGAGGAAGACAAGACTCTCATTATATAATAACCACATCCTCAAAGTCCTACCTCTGAATACTGACTGTATCAGGGACCAAATCTTCAATAAATGATCCTTTTTAGAGACTATTTCATGTCCAAACAATATCAAGGTGATACTAAAAACTAAAGATTCAGGAGGCAAGAATCTAGAGTAGAGCATGAGGTTACAGAGTTCATGAGTCAACCTCTTATAGCCATGAGGCACTCCAAACTAAATGCTCCAATTAACAATCTCTCAGAGACCAGTGTAACTTGTCATAAGATCAACTCACAGGTTTTGAGTTCCAATTCATATCCATCTCTCAGTAGCCTCTCTAGAGTAGGAAGGTTGGTGTTCTCTTTATACCAGTGTGGGACAATCTATGACTTGTGTAGTAAAGAATTGTTTGCAGGCTTCCTCCAGCCTTTTGGTACCTGCTTGGAGCCCTGCAACATCTAAATATCAAAAGGATTACTGCAAGTGACAAAAAGATCATCATTAGAAAGTTTTGTATCTTGGGATCTCCTACCCTTGGGTTCTCAGGAAAGTGAGAATCCTACCATGAGAGTCCTTGAACATGCTCCAACTGCTCTGTCTCCTGTTATCAATGACCTACAGCTGTTCAGCAGGAGCTCTTTTCCTAAAAGAATGAAAAATTTTTTTTCTAAAATAACCTTGGGGTTCATTGTAATCTAAAATTCAGTTTGACACTATTAGTTCTATTTAATTATTGCTACTGTCAGTTGATCTAAATATTTTAATGAATTGTTTTATTATTCTTCTGTCCCAAGGGTTTAAGTGTGAAGCACAATTGTTAAAACCGAATATTTTTACAGCCATACGTCTTAGCGTTTTAAAGGTTCATAGAAAACAGCCCAAACATGGTTATTTGTTATGGCTCACAATGAGAGATGGCAGCAGTGGCGATTTTACAGAAAGACTCTTACACTGAATATCACAGTGCCAATGTTAAACTACAAAATGAAATTTTACAATGTGCAGCCCCAGTATATATATATATATATATATATATATATATATATATGTGTGTGTGTGTGTGTGTGTGTGTGTGTGTGTGTGTGTGTGTGTATTTTATTTGTTAATTACATGTCAAGAAATCTGAGGGAATAAGTAAATAAATGACAAATGACTCAATAGAAAACCAACTAATGGGAGAGAAATTGTGTTAGTAACTAAAATAATGGATAAAAGTAAAAAGTGTAGCTGTGTTACTTCAGATGGTAACCTGTGCCATAGGCAAATATGTTAACCAGCATTTCTTCATCTGTAAAATGAAGAGCATGATCCTGGACAAAGCAGCAGTGTTGATAACCCAACTGAATGACATGGGAATATACATTGTGAGCTATCAGGTGCATAGCACATAGAAAAACTTAGGTGCTGTGTGAAAAGCTAAACTTCTAGGCATCTAATTACAGACAAGAGGAAATCCTAAGTATTCATCATCTACCTAGGAAAAACTTTCTTCCATTCTTTCTTACAAGATGATTGTGTCAGCTATATCTGTAAGCAATTCATGTAAGGTGACCTTATACTCTGCAGTGTGTCACATAGAAAGCAAGGAAAGGTACATTTCATTACACTGGAATAAACCTGCATGTCTTCTGTAGCCCTTTCTCCCATCTAAGTTAAGTCTCCAGTTCCAGAGATCCAAGGATGCTGATCCATCCCATATTCTGAACAGATCACCTAATTTAGGACATGGTCTCTTGATGCTAGCCTGTTTCTATATGTATGGGCATTGGTAATGGTTTCTGAAAACAAATTCCCTCACCTTGGATGGTGGTGAGATTACTCACAATTTTGATCCACATCCCCTTATAGACTTGAAATTCCTATTCCTGAATTCAAACTTAACTTTACCTTATACCATAGCCAGCTTCTTCTTTAATAGAAAGAAAAGTTATTATAGTAGAAATTCTGGAAATTTCTATGGCCCTTAGCTGTCACTTTTATCCAGATCTTGAAAATTATCAGGACAATAAGACCTTGTGTATAAGTGATGCTCCTCACCCCTCCTTTGTTCCCATAGCCTGTGAATACCACATATCTCACATATCTTTTCTTCTTCTTCTTCTTCTTCTTCTTCTTCTTCTTCTTCTTCTTCTTCTTCTTCTTCTTCTTCTTTGATTTATTTTATTTATTATATGTAAGTACACTGTAACTGTCTTCAGACACTCCAGAAGAGGGTGCCAGATCTCGTTACCGATGGTTGTGAGCCACCATGTGGTTGCTGGGATTTGAACTCGGGATCTTTGGAAGAGCAATCAGTGCTCTTAACCACTGAGCCATCTCTCCATCCCTCCCCCTCCTCCTCCTCCTCCTCCTCCTCCTCCTCCTCCTCCTCCTCCTCCTTCCTTCTTTCTTCTTCCTTCTTCTTCTTCCTTCCCTCCACCAATTCCTTACTTTTTCCCAGCCCCCAAATCTAGCAGTCATTCTCAACTAACCCACAGGCCACACCTGCAGGAAAAATACATAGACTGTCCACAGACCTTCTCTTCTCTCTCTATCTCCCCAGTCCCAGTCCTCCAGTCGCATCCCCACCTTTGCAGCAAAACACCCGTGGCAGTCTTCCCTCCCCCACACTCCTACACCCCCATCTCCTACGGATCCCACAGAATTTCCCACCTCTAATATTCTTCTTCCTACTTGTTGCTTTCTCCCAGATCCCAACCCCAGCAGGCACCCCCTAATATGCCAAGCCCCACTTCTCTCAGGACAGCAAGTAGTCTAAAGACAGACCCATACCTTTCCTGCTGCTCCTGAGATTAACCCTCATTTCCAGTCTCATTTTCAGCTTTGTAACAGAAAACCAGCTGTTGTCTCCATTGTTCACTGACCTCATTCCCAACAGATCCCAAAACCTCTTCCAACATTCCTTCCTTCAATTCATCTCAGTATCATAGCCTCCAACACCAGTAGGCAATCCCTGTGAAGGCAGCAGATGAACAGGCCAGAGAAACACAATATACAACAATCCACACTTTCCAAAATGCCAGAAAAGAAAGAAAAACCAAGGAATGAAACACCCACCCAACAAAAAAAAAAAACCCAATAATTAGCACCTAGACATATAATCACCCCTAACCCAGATCCCTAGATTCCAGCATAAGAACACAATCCATAAGAGCACAGCCATGTCTCCACCAGAGCTGAGTTATCATAGCAGAGCAGACCCTAATTATTCCAAGATACTGGAAATACAGGAAAAAATTCCAGAAAACACCATTTATAAAGGTGATATGGGTCCTTGAAGAAGAAAAGAATAAATCCCTTAAAGAAATCCAGAAAAATCATTCCCAACAATTTAGAGAAAATAAATAAATCTCTTAAAGAAATCCAAACACAAGCAAACAGTAGAAAAAAATTATTGAAACTATTTAAGACCTGAAAGTGGAAATAGAAACAGCAAAGAAAACCAAAACTGAAAGAATTCTGGAAATGAGAAATTTAGGATTTGAACAGAAACTACAGAGGAAAGCTTCATGAACAGAATACAGATGGAACAAAGAATTTTGGTGTGGAAGATACGATAGAAGAAATGGCTACAGCAGTCAAACTGTTAAATCTGAGAAAGAAAGAAAGAAAGAAAGAAAGAAAGAAAGAAAGAAAGAAAGAAAGAAAGAAAGAAAGAAAGAAAGAAAGAAAGAAAGAGGAAGGGAGGGAGGGAGGGAGAGAGAGAGAGAAAGAAAGAAAGAAAGAAAGAAAGAAAGAAAGAAAGAAAGAAAGAAAGAAAGAAAGAGCAGAACATCAAAAGTGATAGTGGTAGGATCAACAATTAATAAATGGGACCTCTTTCCCTGATATAGCTGTCTCGTACAGAAGTGAATGCTCGTAATCATCTATAAGATGGAACACAGGGCCCACAATGGAGAAGCTAGAGATAGAACCCCAGGAGCTGAAGGGGTCTGCAACCCTAGAAGAGGATCAACAATATGAACTAACCAGAACCCCCAGAACTCGTGTCTCTAGCTCCATATGTACCAGAAGATGGCCTAGTCGGCCATCATTGGGAAGAGAGGCCCCTTGGTACTGCAATCTTTATATGCCCCAATACAGGGGAAGGCCAGGGCCAAGAAGTGGGAGTGGGTGGGCAGGAGAGGAGGGAGGGGGAGGGGGGAGGGGACTTTCGGAATAGCATTTGAAATGTAAATTAAGAAAATAATAAAAAAAATGGAAAAAATATAAATGGGACCACTTAAAACTGAAAATCTTCTATAAGGCAATGGACCATCAATTGGACAAAGCAGCAGCCTACAGAATGGACAAGACTTTTACCAACTCCATACCTGACAGAAGATTAATACTTAAAATATGTAAAGAACTCAATAAACTAGATATCAAAAACCTAAATGATACAACTTAAAAACTGGTTACAGACCTAGACAGAAAATTGTCAGTAGAGAAAACTCCAATGGCTGAGAAATGCTTAAAGAAATATTCAGCATTGTTAGCCATTGGGAAAATGCAAGTCAAAAGTACTTTGAGACTCAATCTTATATCTGTCAGAATGACTAAGTTCAATAACACAAGTGACAGCTCATGCTAGCAAGAATGTGAAGCACAAAAAAACACTGGTTTATTGTAAGTATGAGTAAAAACTTGTATAGCCAGTATAGAAATCAATATGGTGGTTCCTCAGAAAAATGTGACTCCATCTACCTCAAGACTCAGCTATACCACTCCTGAGCATATAAAAAAAGGATTTTCTATCCTACCACAAAGACACTTATTCAACCATGTTCACTGCAGCTTTATTCATAACATCCAGATACTGTAAACAACTTAACTGTCACCCAAGGGAAGAAAGGGTTTTAAAAATGTGATACATTATACAATAGAATATTACTCAGCTGTTAAAAATGACATCACAAAATTTGCAGGCAAGTGGATAAAACTAGAAAAAAAATCATCCTGAGTGAGGTAATCCAGACCAGAAACATTAATTTTGTATGTATTCACTTATAAGTAGAGATTAGCATTTAAGTAAATGATAACTGTGGTACAACCCATAGACCCAAAGAGGTTAGATAAAGTGGAGCAGTCTATGGATGGGGGGGACATGGCTCTCTCCCTGGGATGGGGAAATAGGTTTTATGGGTAGATTGGGAATAGAAGGGGGAGAGTCAACCACATAATGGGGGAGGTGAGGGCAAGGATGAAACTGTAGGCAAAGATGGCTGTAGTTGGAGTGGCAGAGTTTTGGAAGGTTGGTATGGAAACATGGTGTAGAGGAAACTCCCTGGAATCTGTGAATATGATCCTAATGAAGACTACTAATAATTTTAGATATAGAAACCCAATAGGCCATCTCTTGTAGCCAGGCAAGGCTTCCAGTGGCAGGACTAGATTGCATTCAAATAAGTTGTTTTCCAAGTATGGAGGGGTGTCCCAGGGACCCCCCAAACAACTTTCACTAATGCCAACAGAAAAGGTTGCTCTCAGCAAACTGACAGTAGGGTCCCATTGCCTAAGACAACATTCACATAACTCACTGAACATGGCCTACATCTTATTTGCATGATGATTAAAGTTTAGTTAGGAAAGAAATTAGATCTTTAACATTGTAAGTGTGCTAGCTGTCCTTTCAATGTGCAAGAGAACTGCAATCTTCCAGCCAACTGCACATGTTTTCTCCTTGAGTGACAACTGAATTAGGTGCTAGAATTTTGTGAAGAACTTGCTAGCACCAGGAGAGATTTTCCCTTTAGGGATTAAACAATTTAGTGAACCCCTAGTCTGTGTTTATACTGCTTTCCAGTTTCTAAGGCATTTTCAGGACCATTATTGACTTCAGCTCTCAAAATAATTCTGTGAAGTAGCTATGAATAAAGCAATTTATCTTTGGAGGGAGGGGAAGAACGGGGTCAGAATATGCTGCATAGTCTGGTCAGCAGCTCCTGGATTCAAACATTCCTTCTACCACATCATCTGGATTTAGCTGAGGCTACATATATTAACTGTCACTCCTAGTTTATAAAGTAAAATAGAATGTAGGTACAGAACAATGCAGTGAGTAATTTAAAGTTACACAGTCTCTCTCTATTTATCTACCTATCTATCTATCTATCTATCTATCTATCTATCTATCTATCTATCTATCTATCTCTCACACACACACACACACACACACACACACACAGAGAGAGAGAGAGAGAGAGAGAGAGAGAGAGAGAGAGAGAGAGAGAGACTCCTAAATTTTTAACTCAAATTCAAACATGAGTTCTGGGCAGACTGAAAATCTCACACTAACTTATAATCTAGTACCTCACTACTTCTTTCCTTCTTTACTAGCCTGAAAAAGCCATCATCCCCCAAGATCTCTTTCATGATTTCTACTCACCTAGGAGTTTAATAGCCATAGAGTCTAGCCAAGCCTTCAGGCTAGAAAGATAAAGGTGCCTACTAATAGTGATCCAGAAGCTTCTGGTTTTAACAGTTTAAGTTCAAAGGAAATATACCTCACTTAACGAAATTTCCTTTTCTATTGTTTCTAGATATTAAGGAACTTGCATATCTAATAAATATTTAATAGGAATTCAGGCCCCTCAGCATCTCATTACAATGTCTTAGAATAGTATCCTCATTGTCACTTGCTTAATTATGCTAAGAAAGAGTTGAATTGTGTGACTGTTGGGATCAGAAAGTGATTAAATTCACTTGGCGAGACTTGGATATCTCATTATGATCCTCATTTAGCACTTCTAATGGAATTATTTTCCCCCAATAGTGACTTGGGAAAGGCTTGTTCAGTTTAGCTAACTATTTCCCCAGATTTTCACAATTTTGCACTGTGACAAAAATTCAGAAATACTTCACACATCATTTGAACTACCAAGTCATGCAAAAATTAAATGCATAATGTCGCAGAGAAAAGGTTGGGACACTTGGACTTACATACACCTAAGAGATGGCAGTCTGTAATGAGGGAACCCATTGCAGGAGCTAGTACAACACCTGCTTTCACCCCTCTAACATCCATTAATTCATCCGTATACCATTACTTGGGGTGGTATGCAGGATATCTGGTAGTAGCTAAATTATGTTAAAGTGCTTTCATCATTAGAGCACCAGCATTGTGTTCTTATTTGAATAAACATTAAGGACATGTATCTTTGAGAAAATCAATAAGATATATAAACCCTTAGCCAGACTCACTAGAGGGCACAGGGATAGTATCTTAATTAACAAAACCAGAAATGAAAAAGAAGACATAACAACAGATCCTGCGGAAATCCAAAACATCATCAGATCCTACTACAAAAGGCTCTACTCAACAAAGCTAGAAAACCTGGAGGAAATGGACAATTTCCTAGACAGATACCAGGTACCAAAGTTAAATCAGGATCAGATTAACGATCTAAACAGGCCCATTTCCCCTAAAGAAATAGAAGCAGTCATCAATAGTCTTCCAACCAAAAAAAGCTCAGGACCATATGGGTTTAGTGCAGAGTTCTATCAGACCTTCAAAGAAGACCTAATTCCAACTCTCCTCAAACTATTCCACAAAATAGACACAGAAGGCACTCTACCCAACTCATTCTATGAAGTCACAATTACTCTGATACCTAAACCACACAAAGATCCAACAAAGAAAGAGAACTTCAGACCAATTTCCCTCATGAATATCGATGCTAAAATACTCAATAAAATCCTTGCAAACTGCATCCAAGAAAACATCAAAACGATCATCCATCATGACCAAGTAGGCTTCATCTCAGGAATGCAGGGATGGTTTAATATACATAAATCAATCAACATAATCCACTATATAAAAAAACTCAAAGAAAAAATCCACATGATCATCTTGTTAGATGCTGAGAAAGCATTTGACAAAATCCAACACCCTTTCA
Organism: Mus minutoides; assembly: GCA_902729485.2. Lineage (NCBI taxonomy): Eukaryota > Metazoa > Chordata > Mammalia > Rodentia > Muridae > Mus > Mus minutoides. The sequence goes on along the minus strand of LR753602.1, from coordinate 132,083 downwards.
TGATAAAAGTCTTGGAAAGATCAGGAATTCGAGGCCCATACCTAAACATAATAAAAGCAATATACAGCAAACCAGTAGCCAACATCAAACTAAATGGAAAGAGGCTGGAAGCAATCCCATTAAAATCAGGGACTAGATAAGGCTGCCCACTTTCTCCCTACCTATTCAATATAGTACTTGAAGTACTAGCCAGAGCAATTCCGCAACAAAAGGAGATCAAGGGGATACAAATTAGAAAGGAAGAAGTTAAGATGTCACTGTTTGCAGATGATATGATAGTATATTCGGGATTCCCCAAAATTCCACCAGAGAACTCCTAAACCTGATAAACAGCTTCAGTGCAGTAGCTGGATATAAAATTAACTCAAACAAATCAATGGCCTTTTTCTACACAAAGGATAAAAGGGCTGAGAAAGAAATTAGGGAAACAACACCCTTCACAATAGTCACAAATACCATAAAATACCTTGGTGTGACTCTAACTAAGGAAGTGAAAGATATTTATGAAGAACTTCAAGTCTCTGAAGAAAGAAATTGAAGAAGATCTCAGAAGATGGAAAGATCTCCCATGCTCATGGATTGGCAGCACTAATATAATCAAAATGGCTATCCTGCCAAAAGCAATCTACTGATTCAATGCAATCCCCCTCAAAATTCCAACTCAATTCTTCACTGAGATACAAAGGGCAATTTGCAAATTCATCTGGAATAATAAAAAACCTAGGATAGCAAAAACTATTCTCAACAATAAAACAACCTCTGGGGGAATCACCATGCCTGACATTAAGCAATTGTGATTTAAAAAAAAAAAAACAAAACTGCATGGTACTGGTACAGCATCAGACAGATAGATCAATGGAATAGAATTGAAGACCCAGAAATGAATCCACACACCTATGGTCACCTGATCTTTGACAAGGGAGCTAAAACCATCCAGTGGAAAAAGGACAGCATTTTCAACAAATGGTGCTGGCACAACTGGCTGTTAGCATGTAAAAGAATGTGAATTGATCCATTCTTATCTCCTTGTACAAAGATTAAGTCTAAATGGATTAAAGACCTCCACATAAATCCAAGGACACTGAAATTTATAGAGGAGAATGTGGGGAAAACCCTCAAAGATATGGGCACAGGGGAAAGATTCCTAAACAGAACAGCAATGGCCTGTGCAGTAAGATCAAGAATTGACAAATGGGACCTTATAAAACTGCAAAGCTTCTGTAAGGCAAAAGACTCAGTCAGCAAGACAAAAAGGACACCAACAGATTGGGAAAGGATTTTTACCAATCCTAAATCTGATAGGGGACTAATATCCAACATTTACAAAGAGCTAAGGAAGCTGGACTCCAGAAAAACGAATAACCCTATTTAAAAATGGGGTACAGAGCTAAACAAAGAATTCTCAAATGAGGAATTACAAATGGCTGAGAAACATCTGAAAAAATGTTCAACATCCTTAATCATCAGGGAAATGCAAATTAAAACAACACTGAGATTCCACCGCACACCAGTCAAAATGGCTAAGATCAAAAATTCAGGGGACAGCAGATGCTGGTGAGGATGTGGGGAAAGAGGAACACTCCTCCGTTGCTGGTGAGATTGCAAGCTAGTACAACCACTCTGGAAGTCAGTCTGGCGTTTTCTGAGAAAATTGGACATAGTACTACCGAAAGATCCTGCACTACCACTTCTGGGCATATACCCAGAAGATGTTCCAACTGGTAAAAGGGACACATGTTCCACTATGTTCATAGCAGCCTTATTTATAATAGCCAGAAGCTGGAAAGAACCCAGATGTCCCTCAACAGAGGAATGGATACAGAAAATGTGATACATTTACACAATGGAGTACTATTCTGCTATTAAAAAAAATGAATTCATGAAATTCTTGGGCAAATGGATGTATCTGGAGGATATAATCCTTAGTGAGGTAACCCAATCACAAAAGAAGTCATTGGATATGTGCTCAGTGACAAATGGATATTAGCCCAGAAACTTAGAATACCCAAGATACAATTTGCAAAACACAAGAAAATCAAGAAGGAAGACCAGCATGTGGATACTTCATTCCTCCTGTGATTAGGAAACAAAATACCCATGAAAGGAGTTACAGAGACAAAGGTTCGAGCTAAGACAAAAGGATGGAACATACAGAGACTACCCCACCAGGGGGGATCCATCCCATAATCAGTCATTAAACTCAGACACTATTGCATAGTGCCTACTTAAGGGAACCTGATATAGCTGTCTCGTACAGAAGTGGATGCTCATAATCATCTATATGATGGAACACAGGGCCCACAATGGAGAAGCTAGAGATAGAACCCCAGGAGCTGAAGGGGTCTGCAACCCTAGAAGAGGAACAACAATATGAACTAACCAGAACCCCCAGAACATGTATCTCTAGCTCTACATGTAGTAGAAGATGGCCTAGTCGGCCATCATTGGGTGCAGAGGCCCCTTGGTATTGTAATCTTTATATACCCCAATACAGGGGAACGCCAGGACCAAGAAGTGGGAGTGGGTGGGCAGGGGAACAGGGCGGGGGAAGGGGGGAACTTTTGGGATAACATTTAAAATGTAAATTAAGAAAATATCTAATAAAAACTAATTGATAAAAAAAGAAAGAAACAAAGAGAACAATACAAAGAAACAATGAAGCAGAGTTGGTACTTTGAGCAAAGCAACAAGATAAACAAACTCTTAGCCAAACTAAGTAAAAAGCAGAAACAGAATTTCTAAATTAACAAAATCAGAAAATGGGGGGTCATAATAACAAGACATCTAGGAAATTGAAAGAATCATGAGATATTACTTCAAAAATTCTGTATGCCTGGGGTACAGAGCTAATCAGAGAATTCTCAACAAAGAAATTGTTGAATGGCTGAGAAGTGCTTAAAGAAATATTAAACACCATGGGAAGTGCAAATCAAAACAATCCTGAGATTCCATCTTATACCCATCAGAATATGTAAGATTAAAAAAAAAAAATCTCGGGGGCTGGAGTGATAGCTCAGTGGTTAAGAGCACTGACTGCTCTTCCAGAGGTCCTGATCAATTCCCAGCAACCACATGGTGTCTCCCAACTATCTGTAATGGGAACTGATGACCTCTTCTGGTGTATCTGAAGTCTGTGACAGTGTACTTACATAAAACAAACAAATCACAACTCTGGCCCATAATTATTCCTGTCTGAAAGAATTACAGGGATAGAAATGGAGAGAAGCCTGAGGAAAAGAACGTCCAGCAACAGGCCCAAAGTGGGATTCAGCTCAATGGGAGATCCCAAGGCCTGACACTATTACTGAGGCTATGGAGAGTTCACAAAAAGGGACCTAGCATGACCACACTCCAAAAGACCCAACAAGCAGCTGAAAGAGTCAGATACAGATATTTGCACCCAACCAATGGACAGAAGCTGCTGATCCCTGTGGTTTAATTAGGGAAAAGCTGAGGAGGAAGGCAACCCTGTAGGAAGACCAGCAGACTCAATCTGGACCCCATAAATCTCCCAAACACTGGACCACAAACCAGGCAGCATACATAGCTGATATGAGGTCCCCAACACACATACAGTAGAGGACTTCTGAGTCTGTGTTCATTCAGAGATGATGCACTTAACCCTCAAGAGACTGGAGGCCCCAGGGAGTTTAGAAGTCAGGTGGCATGGGGAGTAGGAACATCCACATAGAGAGAGGGGGAGGGGAGGACTATGGGATGTGGAGCAGTAGGAGGGTCGACAGGGGCAATAAAATATAGAGTGTAAAAAAATAGATTTTTAAAAATTATTTTTAAAAATTATTAAAAACAAAAAACCCTCTAGTGACAGAACTTGCTGGTGAGAATATGGAGCAAGGGAAACACTCCTCCTTTACTGGTGTGAGTGCATACTTGTACAACTACTCTGAAAATAAATTTTTGCTGTTTCTTCAAAAACTGGGAATAATTCTACCTCAAGACCCAGCTATACCCAGGGCATATACCAAAAATATGTCCCCCTATACCACAAGGACACTTGTTCATTTATGTTCATAGCAGCTTTATTTATAATAGCTAGAAACTGGAAACAAACCAGATGTCCCTCAATAGAAGAATGGATAAAGAAAATGTGGTTCATATATACAATGAAATACTATTCAGCTATTAAAAACAATAATGTTATGAAATTTACAGGCAAATGGATGGAAAATAGAAAATATCATCCTGCCAGGCGGTGGTGGCACACACCTTTAATCCCAGCACTTGGGAGGCAGAGGCAGGCAGATTTCTGGGTTCCAGGCCAGCCTGCTCTACAAAGTGAGTTCCAGGACAGCCAGGGCTATATAGAGAAACCCTGTCTCAAAAAACAAACAAAAAAAGAAAGAAGGAAGGAAGGAAGGAAGGAAGGAAGGAAGGAAGGAAGGAAGAAAGAAAGAAAGAAAGAAAGAAAGAAAGAAAGAAAGAAAGAAAGAAAGAAAGAAAGAAAGAATATCATCTTTAGTGAGGTAGTCCAATCCCAGAAAGACAAACATTGTATGTACTCACATATAGGTGTATATTAGCCATGAAAGACTGTGTAACCATGACACAATTCACAGACCCAAAGAAGCTATGTATTAAGGAAAGCTGAAGGGAGGATGCTTGAATATCACTAACAAAATGAAATAAAATAGACATGGTGAATGAATGGAGGTAGGTAAGAAGGTGGGACAGGGGGTTGAGAGGGGAACAGGAGAGATCAAGTTTGGGGTAGATGGAAGGAGAGAGGGCTGGAATTAGAAGTGGGAATCTCTAGGACAATCTAGAAAACTAGTACAGTGGAAGCCCATGGAGGCTGACAGAGAATAAGCCACCAATGAAAGAGCATGCATGGGCTGGACCTAGCCCCCTACACATATGTAACAGATGTGCAGCTTATTCTTCATGTAAGAAGAAAGGGAGGACTGGAAGATGTGGGGAAGGGAAGAGTAGAGGGAAGGACTAGGAGAGTGAAGGGGAAACTGCAATGGGATGTTCATTAATTAATTAATTGATTAATAATTCAAAATGTTACACCCTCTTTTGAAGTTACAATGCTATACAAACTTTTTCATTAAATCTGGTAATCGACTTCCTAGGTCCTTATTCAACTGATTTGAAAATATATGTTTACTCTTAGGCATTTCAGCTAAGGTAAACCACATTGAGTCCTGGGAGCCTCCCCTATCCCAGGTCTCCAGGACTTCCTAGAGATTCCCCCTGTTCCCCACCCCCATCCCCCACCCCCACCCCCATCCTTGGCAGCTGCAAAGAATTAATGCACCACTGTGAGGGAGAGGAGATACAGGAGGATCCCCACCCTCTCGCAGGAGAAGGGGAGGGAGATGGGGAAGGAAATTTTTGAGGGGCAGACCACAAGGGGTGGGGTAGTAGTTGGGATGCAAAGAAAAAAAGAAGAAAAGAAAATGTATGTCCAAACAAAACACAGTGTATGAATGTTCAAGAAGCTTTATGTACAGTCACCCAAACCAGAAAACTGGCATATCCATCAGTAAGAAACTACTACTCAGTAGTAAATGTAAATGAGCATAAAAGATGTATGTTAATATGAAATATATTTTCTAACAGCAAGAAGTCCATCTGAAGCAGCTATCTACTGAAAAAAATTATATATACAACATTCTATAAAAGGTAAAACTATACAGAAGGAAGCATAATGGTTTCCAAAAATTAAGGATGACAAAGAGTTAGATGGTGAATATGGGGAATTCTTTAGGAAAGCAAAAGTATCTCCAATAACACTGTAATGATGGATACATAATACTAGTTGTTTTGCAAAACCTATAGAACTTTACAAAAAATAAATTTTATGTAAGTTCAAGGAATAATTTATGAGCTCTAATATATTAAAATGAAATGCATGTGGAAATGACTGTATTTCAAATACATAAAAATAGTTTACTAAACAGGGGTCAAGAGAAAGTGGTTGACCTAAGTAAGGTGGAAGAACAATATGAACTAACCAGTACCCCCAGAGCTCGTGTCTCTAGCTGCATATGTAGCAGAAGATGGCCTAGTTGGCCATCATTGGGAAGAGAGGCCCCTTGGTCATGCAAACTTTATATGCCCCAGTACAGGGGAACGCCATGGCCAATATGTGGGAGTGGGTGGGTAGGGGAGCAGGACGGGGGATAGGAGAGGGTATAGGGGACTTTTGGGATAGCACTTGAAATGTAAATGAAGAAAATATCTAATAAAAATTGGAAAAAAAGAAATACTTAATTTAGTTGGTAAGACAAAGATAGTAGGAACTGTGTGTAAGCAATATACTCTAGTTGATGCATATATATGCCACAGGGACATGGACTAACAACTCTAATACTGGTATGCATATACTGTAGAAGTTAGCAGTTATATGAAGGTATGTGAAAGAAAACAGCTTACTCATGGCTGATGTGAGGGTATACAATGAAGATGACCAAGAGAAGATGTGTGGCAATGGAGAATTGAGAAAAAACAATAGGACTCATGTTCAGCTCAATACATAAAAAATGTGTATGAATGTGTTTGATATGGGGTTATTATATACTCAAATGTTTCTCTTTGTTTTCTTTCAGTTAAGATATCTAATCTAGAAGCAATGACACTCTAGAAGCAACAAACAGTGTCTAGATCACGACCTCAACTGTTATTCTCTACCATACTGTGTCCTGCCTTGTCCCTGGGGTGCCTGGAGCACCACCAGCATGCTGCTTAGGGGTTGAAGAAAGAAGTCTGTAATGGTGGTCCACAGTCTGTGTTTTCCTTTGCCATACCAAAATGAGACATAGCAGGATCTGGGACAAATGTTGTAGTTCCCAGTCTCCCTGGTCCATGATTCCCCTTAGATCATCCAACTACCTTGCAGAAGGGAAAGCAGAGCCCTGGACAGGCATAACCAATCTGATTCAGAGTGAGTACAGAGAGTATGGAGGGGCTGGAGAAAGCCTTCCTTGGAAGTTTTAGGTGCAACTCTTTAAGAGGAAGGCCTTCCCTACTGAGATCCTTAATGAAGATAAAATCCTTGCTTGTTCATACTTGCTTATTTGATCTGTTTTAGTGGGTGTGAATGTATACACTTTATTCAGGATGAACCAGGAATTAAATACCTTTTGCAGGAAGGAATGCCCAAGGAAGAGAAGCCAATTGACTGAACACTCAGGGCCTATATAGATACCACATTAGCATGGAGAACTCGAGATATTTTTGCCTCAAGACCCAGTGCCCATGGTCCTCAGTTGAGTGACATGGTTAAGTGTTCTAGAACAGGTACAGGAAATGATTGTACTCCTGCCAGTCTCTGAGATTCATGGAATCTGAGCTCACTCAAACTCACCACTTCTAATGCCTATTTGGAAAAAAGGTCCCATGTGCCCTACAGTTCTCCACCTGAGAAAACTGAGGCTCCTTGGTAAAACTGGTCTGGATATGATAATTTGTAGCAACCTAACATAAGGAAGGATTCAAAATCCTCATTTACATTGGTGATGTATTCCAAATGGATAAATGTTAATTTAAATGATTCATAATACAGAAGTATGGAATTTGCGTGATAAAATAAGTAATTAGTTATGAGAATACATCTCAGTCCATAAACTGAATTTCCAATGAGTTTGTATTTATAAAACAAATGATTTAGTAAATGAATGGGAGAGGAAACAATTCACTCTCACAGGAAAATCAAGTAATTTGTATAGATGATTTCCCCTCAAAGAAATGGAGAATAATTCTCCTTGTTTGTCTTCTAGAGACAGTGGCTTTCTCGAAAAAGTTAGCATGAAAAAGGAAGAACATACAATGACAGAAAGCTACAATGACGCCATGTTGTATGAACAGAGCTGGGTCATAGTGACTTGTGTTCCTTTGAATGATGTGAGGGAAAGTGGCATTTTACCTCTGCAGCACTTGTCTCAACTGATAATGAGAAAAGTGTCAGAAACGCCACAGTGAAGGTTATTCTACACAGTACTATCAGTCCTCAAAACTCTCATGACCATCAAAGACAAGGAAATTTAGAAACTGTTTCATCCAAAAGAAGCCAAAGGAGGTATGCTGAATAAACATAGTGAGGAAAATCATAATAGGTAGAAAATTCAAAGGAAAATCATAATAGGTAGAAATTATGAAAATCTGGAGTATATGATAGTAATAACAATTTCTTAGGATTACTTTTGTAACTATAACAAGGTGCTACAATGCCAGATGTTAGCAATAAGGGTAAACTGGGGCTAATAGTTATGACAATTCTCTACTGGCTTATCAACATTTTCTATACAGTTGAGTATATAGTAAAAGTAAAATCTTTTCTAAAGTCAATAAAATAGACAAAGAAAATCCTCATGCCTTGTACAATCCTGGTGGTCTGCTTCGTGACTTGCCATTGGAATTTTAAAATCACCCAAGTTTGAGAACTGGGGCCTGAGTGTGCAGTCTGGGCAAGTCCTAGGAGCTACATTCTAAATAACAAGTATAGCCCAAATGCAATCCAACAAATGAATATTTTTCATCAAATACAGTTCCCCTGCTTGTAAAAGGGTAAAGCCATAATCCCAAGCAGCATTTCTCAGTGTCCAAGATGAGAGAGCACTGTTCAGAAGAATGAAAGAAGCTTGCAGAGATAATGAAATTTGCTGTTTACACTGTTCACAATGACCAAGTTTTCAGTTTACACTATTCATAATGGTAGCCACTAAGTTCATGTGGGCACTGGGCACTTGAAATCTGGCAAATGTGACAGGGAAAGTAAATTTTTCATTTTGTTTAATTTTAATTAATTCTATTCTACAGTGTAACATGTGACTAGTAGCTACCTCACTAGACAGTATAGCTCTACCAAAACAGAAAGCAGCCTATAAAGGTCCCTTGGTTTTCAGATTACAGTATGTGCTGATTTTCCTAAAGCCAGCATATTCATTCCTACAACCAAGTCTCCTATTTACTAGGAGGCATTTTTACTAGAAAACAGCAGTATCAGTTTGTTGCATTGGCAACAGAAAAGACCTGGCATCCTCCTCTGGGTCTCCTGCACCTGCAATGCCTGCTGCTGGCTGCAGAAAGCACCCATTTTGTCATTAAAGAGAATTTGCATTTCATCCCAGCTTTCCCCCTCTACCTTATGGAATATTTTGGTTCATTCCAGTGTAAATTTTTCAACTGTTCTCTCTGAATCTAATTACAAACTCCTACAGAATAAAAGCAAACAGGTTATCCCAGTAAAGGGCTGCAGATGTTCTGTTATTTGTATATGCTTGAAAAATAGCTTCTACCCAGCCTCCTGCCATATACACAAATTTCAACTATGTTGAACACTTAGTGGCTACATTAAACGTTATTGTTTTGAAGATAGCTCTGTGACAGAAAAAAATTATACTATAGATTGTGTAGGCTGTCTGGGTGATGGAAAGAAATAAACATTCTATAGAGGCAATAGAAACTGAGCTTTATTACATAGAGCTCCCCAGACTGTCAGCTTTACATACTGAAAACTGGGAAGTAAAAACCAAAGACTACACTGAACAGAAACTTCAGCCCTGCCTTAGGATGTGCATGCCTTATGACTTGCACATTACATGGCACTTCAACTGTTTTTACACTTGAGCTGTAATAGTGATATGTAGGTTTTAATAATACAAAGGTAGGAAGGTGGTAGATTTTTTAAAAATATAGCTTGGTCAGTCAAGTTGGAAGCTATTGCAAGATTACTTCAGTTATGCTGACTGAGTGTCGGGGGCACTAAGTTATCAAAAGAAAGCTAGATATTAGCAGACTTGGACACTGCAAATTGTGAACTTCCTTGATTTTTCCATAACTCTATAAACTGGCTCAAGGAGAATAGCTTCAGGATCATTTGTATTTGTTTAATAGTTTCATTGAGATGTAATTTACACACTAGAATTGATCCATTTTATATTATTCTCTAAAAAATTTACTTAAGAGTTATTTGTGAGTCACTCAGCATGGGTGCTGGGCATCAAACTGGAGTTCTTTGCAAACGCAATGCATGCTTGTAACCTCTAAGCCAACTCTCTAGCCCCAAGTTCGTTCATTTTAAAATTTACTTCGCTAATTTTTAGTAAATTCATATTTATTCAAATGTCTATAGTTTGTATTTCTTTGTTTAATTGTTTGTTTTTAATTTATTTTTTACATTCCATATTCCATTCCTCACCCCTCTCATCTACACTCTGATTGCTCCACATCCCACACCTCCTCCCCAACTAACCCCATCTCCATGTGAATGCCCCTCCTTGCCACCCCACCTGACCTCTAAACTCCCTGGGGTCTCCAGTCTCTTGAGGATTAGGTGTATCATCTTTGAATGAACACAGATCCAAAAGTCCTCTACTGTATGTGTGTTGGGGGCCTCATATCAGCTGGTATATGCTGACTGTTGGGTGGTCCAGTGATTGAGAGATCTCAGGGGTCCAGATCAATTGAGACTATTGGTCCTCCTATAGGGTGACCCTTCTCCTCAGCTTCTTTTAGCCTTCCCTAATTCAACAACATGGATCTGCATCTGACTCTTTCAGTTGCTTGTTAGGCCTTCTGGAGTGAGATCATGCTAGGTCCCTTTTTGTGAGCTCTCCATAGCCTTAGTAATAATGTCAGGCCTCAGGATCTCCCCTAGAGCTAGATCCCACCTTGGGCCTGTCACTGGACCTCCTTTTCCTCAGGCTCCTCTCCTTTTCCATCCCTGTAATTCTTTCAGACAGGAACAATTATGGGTCAGAGGAGTGACTGTGGGATGGGAACCCCCTCCCTCACTTGATGCCCTGTCTTCCTGCTGGAGGTGGGCTCTATAAGTTCCCTCTCCCTACTGTCAGGCCATTTCATCTAAGGTCCCTCCCTTTGAGTCCTTGGAAAGAGCCTTGAACTCATTGGCACAGGGAGAAATTTCCTAAACAGAACTCCAATGGCTCATTCTCTAAGATCAACAATTGATAAATGAGACCTCATGAAACTGGAAAGCTTCCGTAAGGCAAAGGACACAGTCAAATAAGACAAATCAGCAACCTACAGATTGGGAAAAAAATCTTCACTAACCCCACATCCGATAGAGGGCTAGTATTAAAAATATATAAGAAACTTAAGAAGCTAACCACCTAAAAACCAAACAACCCAATCAAAAAAAAAAAAAAATTCTGTGCTAATATCCACTTATCGGTGAGTGCATACCATGTGTGTTCTTTTGTGATTGGGTTATGTCACTCAGGATGATATTTTCTAGTTCCCAATAGAATTAAACCCAGAATTCACAACTGAGGAATTGCGAGTGGCTGAGAAGCACCCAAAGAAATATTCAAAGTACTTAGTGATCAGAGAAATGCAAATCAAAATGACCCTAAGATTCTACCTTATACCAATCAGAATGGCTAAGATCAAAACCTCAAGTGACAGCACATGTTGGAGAGGATGTGGAAAAAGAGGAACACTCCTCCATTGCTGGTGGGATTGCAAACTGGTACAACCACTCTGGAAATCAATCTGGAGGTTCCTCAGAAAATTGAAATAGATCTACCTGAAGACCCAGCTATATCACTCTTGGGAATACACCCAAAAGATGCCCCACCATGCCACAGGGCACATGTTCCACTATGTTCATAGTGGCCTTATTAGTGATAGCCAGAAGCTGGAAAAAAAAAAACAAACAGATATCCCAGAACAGAAGAATGGATACAGGAAATTCACACACACAATGGAACACTACTCAGCTATTAAGCAGCCTTATTTATAATAGCCAGAAACTGGAAGGAACCCAGATGTCCCTCAACAGAGGAATGGATACAGAAAATGTGGTACATTTACACAATGGAGTACTACTCAGCTATTAAAAACAATGAATTTATAAAATTCTTAGACAAATGGATGGATCTGGAGGATATCATCTTGAGTGAGGTAACCCAATCACATGATATGCTCTCACTGATAAGTGGAACCCAGAAGCTCAGAATCCTTTTTAGAGGGGGGAACAAAATACCCATGGAAGGAGTTACAGAGACAAAGTTCAGAGCAATGACTGAAGAAATGACCATCTAGAGACTGCCCCACTTGGGGATCCATCCCATAAACAACCACCAAACCCAGACACTAGGCAGATGCCAACAAGAGCCTGCTGACAAGAGCCTGATATTGCTGTCTCCTGTGGACCTTTGTCAGTGCCTGGCAAATACAGAAATGGATGCTCACAATCATCCATTGGACAGAGCACAAGGTCCCCAGTGAAGGAGCTAGAAAAAAATACCCAAGGAGCTGAAGGGGTCTGAAGCCCCATAGGAGGACCATCAATATGAACTAACCAGTACCCCCAGAGCTCCTTGGAACTATACCACCAATCAAAGAAAACACATGGTGGAACTTGTGGCTCTAGCTGTGTATGTAGCAGAGGATGGCCTAGTCGGTCATCAGTGGGAGGAGAGACCCTTGGTCCTGTGAAGGCTGTATGCCCCAGTATAGGGGAATGCCAGGACCAGGAATGGGAGTGGGTGGGTTGGGGAGCAGAGGAAGAGGGGGAGGGGATAGGCGATTTTCGGCGGGAAAACTAGGAAAGGGGATTACATTTGAAATGTAAATAAAGAAAATATCTAATAAAAAAGATTGAGGACATCATAAGTTTCGCAGGCAAATGGGTGGAAGTAGAAAATATCATCCTGAGTGAAGTAACTCAGACCCAAAAGGGCATGCATGGTATGTATTCAATAATAAGTCGATATTAGCCAAAAAAAAAAAAAAAAAACTCGTACAGAATATCCAAGATACAGTCCACAGAATTCAAAAAGCTCAACAAGCTGAAGACCAAAGTGTGAATACTTCAGTCCCTCTTAGAAGGGGGAACAAGATACCCATGGAAGGAGCAGAGACTGAAGGAAAGGACATCCTCTGCTACATATGCAGCTGGAGCCTCTTTAGTTGGTGGTTTAGTCCCTGAGAACTCTGGGGGTACTGGTTGGTTCATATTGTTGTTCCTCCTATAGTGATGCAAAACCCTTCAGCAACTTGTGTATTTTCTCTAGCTCCTCCATTGGGGACCCTGTGCTCAGTCCAATGGTTGGCTGAGAACAAAGATCTCTGTAAATTGTATCTTGGGTATTGTGAACTTCTGGTCTAATATCCACTTATCAGTGAGTACATACCATGTGTGTTCTTTTGTGATTGGGTAATGTCACTCAGGATGATATTTTCTAGTTCCCAAGATACAATTACACTCCTTGTTTCTTTCAGTCTCTGATGGATAGCAACATTCCCTGGCTTTTGGCTAGGTCACTCTTTTCCTCAAAACCAAAATCCTCAACACTTTCTGTTCATCTTCACTTCCCCTCTCTCCTCTTCCTTTTAGGTCACTGGTTCTCAACTTGTGGGTCATGACCCCCAAAAGTCCATTGGAAAACACAGATATTTACATTATAATAACAGCAACAAAATTATACCTATGACATAGAAATGAAGTAATTTTATGGCTGGGGGTCACCAAAACATGAGGAACTGGATTACAGGGTCTCAGAATTAGGAAGGTTGAGAGCCACCACTGTTTTAGGCAAATATGCTTACATTTATTACCTGCCCTGATAATCCATGATAATTTACCCATTCTAAGGTTTCAACATAAATTGACAATGATTAACTTCAGGTAAAAATTCTATTTTCACATCCAGTGATTAGAAATATGTATCAGAGCTCATATTTCTTTTCCTTTCCCCCCCTTTGGTTTTTGGTTTTTGAAGCACAGTTTCTCTGTGTAGTTCTGGCTATCTTGGAACTAGCTCTGTAGATTATACTGGCCTTGAGCACAGAGATATGCCTGTCTCTGCCTCTCGAATGCTGAATTACACCCAGTTTGGGGCTCATATTTCAAGCAAACACAGCATTCATGGGTTCATTAGTGAATACGTTTTTTGTCACAACATGCATACATTTGGGGCATGGGTAACCAAGGAATTGTAGACACCCAAATAAAACAATATTATCATCATGAGTTCAGGTAAAATGGAATTTGGGGTCATTAGCTAGAATGTGTTTCAGTTTGTTTTCTTTCAACCACATAATATTACTCAACAAGTTCCCTGGTTCATAACAGCAAACAGGCAAGAAGTAAAAATGCTACATTGTAATGATCTGTCTTGAAAGTACTGTAAGAGTGATGGAAAATATCAAGACCCAAAAGAACATTCTAGTTTCTAAGTGTAGGATTAGCTGATTATACCACAAAACAGGTAAATGCACATGGGTAGCTATCGAGTATCTACAAAGTTACAGTGGATTTGCAGCTCTGTCATATAAGTTAAAGCTACGGCTTTTCCACATCATTTTCTCCTCTAAAAGCAGCAGATATTCACCTCACATCAGTAATTACCTTGACAGTAGTTGCTCCGAAGTGGTTTTACCTAATTGTCTGGCGTGCTCTGACATTTGTTCTTTGTAATTCCTTATCAGTACCTCCTCCAGTTTCCACTGACAGTTTACCTAGCACATTTGATTAATCACATCCTTCAACATTTCTAGTAAGGTTAGCTGAAGTTCAGTTTTCTCACAGAAGTTAGAAAACTGGGTTCATGGCCCAGATCTGCCACTAACATACTGTGTGACTTGGTTTTACATATTAAATGCAAGAGACATGTACCTCCCTGAAAGTCACAATCCCCAACAGGAGTTGAAACACACAAATGTGCATGTGGATACAGTATAACATGCAGAATGGATAAGAATGAAAGGGTTATATTAGGTGACAAGGAAGGATGTAGACAAGGGACACACAAACCTTGACAGAAGATAAAGAAGATAAAAGGCTAAATGGCTTTGTTCAAGTTTTAACTCTTCTGGATTTTTCACCTTTCTGTAGTGATTAAATATGTGAAATATAACTGATAGTGAAAGTATAAACTGCAAAATAAGTCTCCACAACTTAAGAATGGCTATTCCAACTATATAGTAGTTTGAGATATATAAGCTTGGGGTCTGCACAAGTGTTTGTTTGAGTTGCTATATTTATTGAGTTTCATGATGTTTTTAACTTTCAAGCTCTTGATAAGAAAGTGATTTATATAAAAGAAATATAACTTCAACAAATAAAAAGCACAAAAGCTTCACTCCAGTCAGAATGGCTAAGATCCAAAACTCAGATGACAGTAGATGCTGGCGAGGATGTGGAGAAAGAAGAACACTCCTCCATTGCTGGTGGGATTGCAAGCTGGTACAACCACTCTGGAAATCAGTCTGGAGGTTTCTCAGAAAATTGGACATAGTACTACCGAAAGATCCAGCAATACCTCTACTGGGCATATACCCAGAAGATGTTCCAACTGGTAAAAAGAACACATGTTTCACTAGGTTCGTAGCAACCTTATTTATAATAGCCAGAAGCTGGAAAGAACCCAGATGTCCCTCAACAGAGGAATGGATACAGAAAATGGGGTACATTTACACAATGGAGTACTACTCAGCTATTAAAAACAATGAATTTATGAAATTTTGGGGTAAATGGATGTATCTGGAGGATATCATCCTTAGTGAGGTAACCTAATCACAAAAGAAGTCACTTGATATGCACTCACTGATAAGTGGGTATTAGCCAAGAAACTTAGAATACTCAAGATACAACTTGAAAAACACAAGAAAATCAAGAAGAACGAAATCAAAGTATACATACTTCATTCCTTCTTAGAATAGAGAACAAAATACCCATGAAAGGAGTTACAGAGACAAATATTGGAGCTAAGATGAAAGGATGGACCATCCAGAGATTACCTCACCCGGGATCCATCCCATAATCAGCCACCAAATCCAGACACTATTGCATATGCCAGCAAGATTTTGATGAAAGGACCCTGATATAACTATCTCAAGTGAGGATATGCCTGCCAAAAACAGACGGGGATGCTCACATTCATCTACAGGATGGAACACAGAGCTCCCAATGGAGGAGCTAGAGAAATTACCCAAGGAGTTGAAGGGGTCTACAACCCTTTAGGTGGAACAACAATATGACTAAACAGTACCCCCAGAACTCATGTCTCTAGATGTATATGTAGCAGAAGATGGCCTAGTCAGCCATCACTGGGAAGAGAGGCCCCTTGGTCTTACAAACTTTATATGCCCCAGTAGAGGGGAATGCCAGGGCCAGGAAGTGGGAGTGGGCGGGTGGGGGATCAGATCGGGGTAGGGTATAGGGAACTTTCGAGATAGCATTTGAAATGTAAATAAAGAAAATATCAAAAAAAAAAAAAAAAAAAAGCACAAAGGCCCCTATGGTGGCTGAGATACATTGGACTTTCCATGAGCATAGAAATTATAAAACAGTACTATGTTCTAAAAGGAAACCCAAACCTGCCTTTAAAGCCCACACAGGAGAACCAGTGACCCACACATGAGGCTAGAGCCATGTCAGCATCTCAAGTTAGTCCTGAATTCTACTGTGTGGCATTAGGCAAAGACAGGCAATCATTCCCTGTAATCATTTTAACAGATCTCATTCTTGGCAATGAAAAAAAAAATCACTTCATAATGAACAAAACCCTTTGCATGTTTTCCAAGTAGTTGCAACTACCTAGATGGACACAGCAAAGTACTCTAATGAAAGAATTTGGAATGTTTAATTTGAGAAACAGGCACATGATGGATAAGACAATAAAATCTCAGCCACCTTACTTCTCCATTTCTTTTCCTCTGCCCTGCTTGCTCTAACTTTTCTCTAAAACTTAATTATAATCACTTCTATTCGATTTGAGTATGTACCATATTAATTAGAAAATAATGACACTAAGTAAGGAGCTTAGTGTGTTCATAGAGTGAACAACATTTAAGGGTTTCTTTCCTCCACATAGGCAATCTCACCTCCCTCTAGCTTGGGACACTGGAGACATCATGGGCTCTGAGCCTGATCAAATTCACCTGAATCTCAGCTCTATTATCTGCCCCATTGACTTCTGATAAATTCATTGCCTTTTGTGCCCTCTATTTCTTCATTTATAAAATCAGTCTCATAATAGCTATTCACTATGTTAAGTGGCTTATGCAAATTCTTTAATCCTCTGTGTGGCTTCTGAAGTGGGTGCTGTACTAGTTGGTTTTCTGTAAACTTGGCACAAGCTAGAGTTATCAGAGTGGAAGGAGTCTCAGTTAATGAAATACCTCCATGAGATCCAGCTGAAAATCATTTTCTCAATTACTGATTAATGTGGGAGGGCCCAGCTCATTGTAGGTGATTCCATCCCTGGGCTGGTAGTCCTGAGTTCTATGAGAAAGCAGGGTGAGCAAACTACAAAGTAAGCAGCACCCCTCCTTGGCCTCTAAATCAGCTCCTGCCTCCAAGTTCCAGCCCTACATAACTTCCTGTTCTGACTTCCTTGGTAATGAACATCAATATAGAAGTGTAAGCTGAATAAACCCATTCTTCCCCAACTTGCTATTTTGGTCATGGTGTTTTATTGCAGCAATAGAAACGCTAAATAGGACAGGTGTCATTTGCTTTTCTATGAGGATTCTAAAGTAGTTGGTAAATAAATTGTAGCTGTCTATTGTGTGTCCAGCTGTATGGGAAGTACTGAAGAGGACATCAGGAAATAGTTGCTTGTTATGAAGATTTGGATCTTAATATGTAGCAAAAGCTCAGATTCAGATCTTGGTCTGCAAGGTGGCAGAAATTCTAGGAGACAGGATCACATTACAAGAATTAGAATGCCAAAAGCATGCCTTTGAAGGCTGCCACTCTCTCCTCTCTCCTACCTCCCCTCCCACTCTTTCTAGCAGTCATGAGATAAGCATACTAATCAGGTTCTCCTATCACAAGTCCAGAAACAATGCAACCAGGTTATCACAGATTGAAATCTTTAGAACCAAGATCCGCAATAAATCTCCATTTTCAGTTGTGTTTCTTAGATATGTGCTCATAATATAAAACATAACTAGCATACAAATTGAGTATAAATGATGCAGCTCATATGTATCACCCATGCTAGCAATCCTACCCAGTACTTGAAAAATAGGAGCAACCATGTTATAAGTTCAAGGCAACTTGGACTGCAATAGCAATTTTGAAGCCAGTCAGACAGTCAGAGCTATAGAAAGAGACAATCAAAACAAGATAAATAGTGAAACAGGAATGTTCAAAGGCTGTACATAGCTCAGTTTCTGGATCTTGACTGGATCTTTTCTGGTTGGGTGAATTTGGAAGAAACATTGTTGCTTCAAGGCCAGATGAACCTTGAAGGATAATCCAGCTTCACATACATCAAATTAAAAGCAGGTAAGATTTGAGAGCTTCAAGCACTCTCAGTGAGGGAATGCAGGGCTTATATTCTCCTGTATATCCTTCATAAAATTATCAATCTCTAACTTGATGTCAGACACACATGCTCCTTGCAGAGCTTGACAAACTCCTGCTCTGTCTTGGTCTTCATCAGGTTATTTTCAAGGTCTAAAAGACAACATGCATGTACTTTGAAATTCAACTCATTGTACAAGTTCAAAGAGCCTCTCTGCAGATGACACTAGGCTGATAGTCTATAGTAAATGGCAAAATTAGCAACTCATTAACATGATAAGAGCTTATTATAGCAGTTCAGGCTCTACCAAAGGGATCTAAATGGATGCTTATTTTAAAACAAAGTAAAAATGTTTATATAGCACAAATACACTAATTAATAAAATGTTAGTACTACCTACCAAGTGTCTGGTTTTATATAACTTTTTATGATTTGAAATTATAATATAATTACATCATTTTTCCCTTTCCTTCCTCTAATACCTCCCATAGATACCACCCCTGCAGTTAAATTCATGGCTTGATTGCTACACACACACACACACACACACACACACACACACACATTCATATATATGAATATATATATGAATTCATATATATATGAATTCATATATATATATATATATATATATATATATATATATATATAAAACCTGTTCAGATGTTTATTGTCAGATGCCAGTATTTATAACCTTAGTGTCTACACCACATACATATCATACTACACATGACAATTAAATGGCTGCTTATGATTTATAGATTTACATATGGAAAAAGACAATATAAAAGACAAAGCAATGATATTACACTAGTACATTTTCTACAGATATAAGGACATATCTGAGAAATCCCTAAAGAAGATGGTTTATTTAGCTCACAGTATTGAAGACTAAAAGTCATAAATTGAGTGATCTCATCAATTTAGCTTTTGGTAAGGGCCTCCTTTGTTATATAGCAATTAGGTTATTTAGTACCACAGTCATCATTATAGATTTTAACTTAATAAAGTAAATGTAGAAATTTAGAAAGATCTCTCAATAAACATAGAAGGGATGATGGCAGAAAGATCATTATTCATCAAATAATATGGTGATTGTTTTATAAAGCAAAAAAAATAGTGAATAAAAGTATGATTAGGAGAAGATATTTAATCATCCTAAAATATATATCCTCATAAGATACTTACAGATAACAAATAAAAATAGTGCCTCTCCAGTGGAGAAAGCTGGCAAAAATATTGACAGTTTGGCATCCTCAATTCTGAAACATAGCAACATTGTGTACTTCATGATAAAATGATCTGTGATAGGCTCAACATCTCTATGGTTACTGGCAGAAATATAAACTCAGAATTTCATCAAAATGAAACCTTGAACTCAACTTGAATAACAAAATAATTTACAAAATAAATGGCCAATACACAAACATAAACTGAATCTCAGGAAAATAACATACCTGGGCTCTAGCCATCACTCAAAAGGAAAAGATAGAAGAGAAGAAAAAAAGGAAAGTTATCTATTTCTGAGAACCCCTAAAAGTGAGAAGACCTAAAAGAACCTCATGGTGATCTAGAAGTGATGGTTTCAAAAGTTTAAAATTACTAAAACTAAAGATTAAAGGAACTGTCTCAAATTACAAGAATTTAAGGAACTATTAAATATAAATGCACTACATTATGTCTTAGTCATTATTCTATTGCTGTAAAGATACCTACTCTTATATAAGAAAGTATTTAATTGGGGCTGGCTTACAGCTTCAGAGTTTAGTCCATTATCATCATGGCAAGAAGCATGGAATCACACAGACAGACATGATGCTGAAGAAGTAGCTGAGAGCTACATTCAGATCCACAAGCAGAGACAGAATAAGACAGGGAGAAAGAGAAACAGAAACACACACACACACAGAGATTCTGGGGTTTGACACAGGATTTTGAAACTTCAAAGCTCACCTCCAGTGACACACTTCCTTTCAACAACAAGGCCACACCTCCCAATCTTTCTCAATTAGTGGCACAACCTGGAGACTAAGCATTCAAACATATGAGCCTATGGGGGCCATACTTATTCAATCCACTACAGTTTATAAAATCATTAATAGTATTTTATCAATGGTAATTTCCTGATTTTGGTACTCATGCTAGAATCTGAAAGTTTGAGCCAGGTATTTTGGCATATGCTTAAAATCCCAACTTTTAGGAAAATTGAACTGAAGGGTTATGAGTTCAAGAACAACCTGGATTAAAATGAAAGTCTCATGTGTGCACAAGTGTGCACATAAACACAGACATGCAAACACACACGCGCGCACGCACACACACACATACACACACATAGCATTTGAGAGAGCTGAATGAAGGGCCCCTGACAACTCACAAAAATATTGGTGAATTATTAAAAATCTGTAATTATTTTAATATCAAAAAATATATAGGAAAATGGATACAGAAAGTGTGGTTCATTTACACAATGGAATACTATTCAGCCATTAAAAATGAGGACATCATGACATTAGCAAAAACTAAATAACCTTGATTTTTACTATAAAACGTTATGCAAGATCTCTTCCAGCCTAGGCCACACCCACCATCTTCCTTCTGAGCCCAGCAGAGGCTGCTAAGAGCTCTGGAGTGCTCTCCACACCACAGGAACTCAGGATCACCTCAGGATCACCTGTGAGTGGAATGCAGCATCAGTTTTAAGAATCGCTGAGGGTCTTGTACCTGCAGGAACAGGAACAAGGGAACCCCGCCCAACCAGAGGTTGGGATCTCTTCCAGCTGGGGCCGGCCCCACCATCTTCCTTCTGAGTCCAGCAGAAGCTGCTAAGGGCTCCAGAGTGCTCTCCATGCCGTGGGTCCTCCAGATCACCTTGGGATCACGGGACCCCTACCACACCTAGGACCTCCTGATCACCTGAGAGCACATGGGCAATAGAAGCAACAGAGCTTCCTGGTCAGGGTCCCTTCGGGGCTTCAACCTCAGCCAGGAGACGGAGCTGAGACCCAGACCCCTGGGCACATTCCTTGTCAGAGGACAGTTAGCCTTCTGGGAGGACTCTGACCCTAGAACTCAGGGAGTGTATCAGAGCTCCAGACTGCTGGACACCTGCCCTGCAAGAGAAGAGCTTGCCTGCATGGAGTGCTCTGACCACTGGAACTCAGGTGAGAGTTGGACTCCCAGGAGTGCATACAGAGGCTAACAGAATCACAGGAAGATCAAGCTCTAACCAGAGACAGCTTGAACATTAATATCAGAGATTTCCAGATGGCAAAAGGCAGACATAAGAATCTTTTTTTAATTTTTTATTAGATATTCTCTTTATTTACATTTCAAATGCTATCCCGAAAGTTCCCTCCCCCCTCCCCTCGCCCTACTCCCCTGTCCACCCACTCCCACTTCTTGGCCCTGGCGTTCCCCTGTATTGGGGCATATAAAGATTGCAATAACAAGGGGCCACTCCTTCCAATGATGGCCGACTAGGCCATCTTCTGCTACATATGGAGCTAGAGACGTGAGTTCTGGGGGTTCTGGTTAGTTCATATAACAGAAATCAAGAACACTGCCCATCATCAGAACCAAGTATGCCCACCGCAATGAGTCCTGGATACCCCAACACACCTGAAAAGCAAGACTCAGATTTTAAATCATATCTCATGATGATGGTAGAAGATTTTAAGAAGAACATTGATAACTCACTTAAAGAAACAGGAGAACACTACTAATCAGGTAGAAGCCCTTAAAGAACTACAGGCAGAAACTGATAAACAGGCAGAAGAAACGCAAAAATCCTTTAAAGAATTACAGTAAAACACAACCAAACCAGCGATGGAATTTAACAAAACCATGCAAGATCTAAAAATGGAAATAGAAACAATGAAGAAAACCAAAAGAGACAACTCTGGAGATAGAAACCCGAGAAAAGAAATCAGGAACCATAGATGCGAGCATCAGCAACAGAATAGAAGAGATGGAATAGAGAAAGTCAGGTGGACAAGATTCCATAGGGAACATGGACACAACAATCAAAGAAAATGCAAAATGCAAAAAGATCCTAACTCAAAACATCCAAGAAATCCAGGACACAATGAGAAGACCAAACCTACGGAAAATAGGAGTAGATGAGAATGAAGATTTTCAAATTAAAGGGCCAGCAAATATCTTCAACAAAATTATAAAAGAAAACTTCCCATATCTAAAGAAAGAGATGTTCATGAATATTCAAGACGCCTACAGAACTCCAAATAGACTGGACCAGAAAAGAAATTCCTCCCAACACATAATAATCAGAACAACAAATGCACTAAATAAAGACAGAATATTGAAAGCAGTAAGGGAAAAAAGGTCAAGTAACATATAAAGGCAGGCCTATTAGAATTACTCCAGACTTCTCACCAGAGACTATGAAAGCCAGAAGATCCTGTACAGATGTTATACAGACACTAAGAGAACACAAATGCCATCCCAGGCTACTATATGCAGCAAAAGTCTCAATTAACATAGATGGAGAAACCAAAATATTCCATGACAAAATCAAATTCACACAATGTCTTTCCATGAATCCAGACCTTCAAAGGATGATAACGGGAAAACACCAACACAAATATGGAAACTACACCATAGAAAAAAACAAGAAAGTAATCCTTCAACAAACCTAAAAGAAGATAGCCGCAAGAAAAGAATCCCAACTTTAACAACAAAAATAACAGGAAGCAACAATTACTTTTCTTTAATTTCTCTTAGCATCAATGGATTCAGTTCCCCGTTAAAAAGAGATAGACTAATAGACTAGCTACACAAACAGGACCCAACATTTTCCTGCTTACATGAAACCCACCTCAGGGACAAAGATAGACACTGCCTCAGAATTAAAGGCTGGATATCGATTTTCCAAGCAAACAGTCTGAAGAAACAAGCTGGAATAGCCATTCTAATATTGAATAAAATTGACTTCCAACCCAAACTTATCAAAAAAGACAATGAGGGGCGCTTCATACTCATCAAAGGTAAAATCTACCAAGATGAACTCTCAATTCTGAATATCTATGCTCCAAATGCAAGGTCAGCCACATTCATTAAAGAAACTTTAGTAAGCTCAAAGCACACATTGCACCTCACACAATAATAGTGAGAGATTTCAACACCACACTCTCACCAATGGACAGATCCTAGAAACAGAAACTAAACAGAGACACATAGACACTAACAGAAGCTATGAAACAAATGGATTTAACAGATATCTACAGAATATTTTATCCTAAAGCAAAAGGATATCCCTTCTTCTTAGCACCTCATGGTACCTCCTCTAAAATTAACCATATAATTGACCACAAAACAGGCCTCAACAGATACAAAAAATTTAGAATTATCACATGCATTCTATCAGATCACAATGGACTAAAGCTGATCTTCAAGAACTGCATAAATAATAGAAAGCCAACATTCAAGTGAAAACTGAACAACACTCTACACAATGATACCTTGGTCAAGAAAAAAAGAAAGAAGAAAGGAAGAAAGGAAGAAAGGAAGAAAGGAAGAAAGGAAGAAAGGAAGAAAGAAAGAAAGAAAGAAAGAAAGAAAGAAAGAAAGAAAGAAAGAATGAAAGAAATTAAAGACTTTTTAGAGTTTAATGAAAATGAAGCCAAAACATACCCACACTTATGGGACACAATGAAAGCACTCCAAATAGGAAAACTCATAGCCCTGAGTGCCTCCAAAAAGAAACTAGAGAGAGCATACACTAACCTCCTGACAGCACACCTAGAAGCCCTAGAACAAAAGAAAGTAAATTCACCCAAGAGGAGTAGACAGCAGGAAATAATCAAACTCAGGGCTGAAATCAACCAAGTGGAAACAAAAAGAACTATTCAAAGAATCAACCAACCAGGAGTTGGTTCTTTGAGAAAATCAACAAGATAGATAAACCCTTAGTTGGACTAACTAGAGGGCACAGGGAGAGTATTCTAATTTGCAAAATCAGATATGAAAAGGGAAACATAACAACAGATCCTGAGGAAATTCAAAACATCATCAGATCCTACTACAAAAGGCTATACTCATCAAAACTGGAAAACCTGGAGGAAATGGACTGTGGGGCAATGGGCTGCTTACAGATAGCCTGGTTTCCAGTCGAAGCTAGATCTTGAACCCTGGTACCCTGTGGTCTTTATTCACTTGGGACAGAAGGAGTTCTCTCATGTCTCCTAGACCCTGGCTCCTGCTGGAGTAACCACCCTCAAAACCCCCACAGGAGATGCATAGCTATCAGCCACTTAGGAACAGCACCAAGCCCTCTCACATGCAAATAAGGTTTCCCCCAAACTCTCAGCCCAAACCAATGAGAGGGACTTGCTGTCAAACTCTAAATTACTTCCAGAATGGTATATATGGTGACCCATGCAGGGAATTAAAAGAATGTGAGAACTATTTCTTTCTCTGACCCTTTTGTTCCAAGAGCTGTAACACTTGGGAAGAGATGTTCTCTCCCTAAGAACCATGCCCCAGTCCCGCCACATTCCTCACTGGATTGTCCACTTCTTGCTGACCCAGGCTTGGAGTTACCAAGGGACCTGGAAAGTACAGCATAGGCTTCTTTTCCCTGCCTGCACTCACTTCCTTCCCTGGGGACTTCCCACCCACCTAGATAGAGGTCTCCATAGAAAACTTATGGTACCTAGACCCACAATGGACAACTTCCTAGATAGATACCAGATACCAAAGATAAATCAGGATCAGACTAACAATGTTAACTGTCCCATGTCCCCTAAAGAAATAGAAGCGGTCATTAATATTCTCCCAACCAAAAAAAAAAAAAAAAAAAAAAAAAAAAAAAAAAAAAAAAAAAAAAAAAAAAAAAAAAAAAAAAAAAAAAAAAAAAAAAAAAGCCAGGAATAGAAGGCTTTAGTGCTGAGTTTTATCAGACCTTCAAAGAAGACCTAATTCCAACTCTCCTCAAACTATTCCACAAAATAGAAACTGAAGGTACTCTAACCAATTCATTCTATGAAGCCACAATTACTCTGATATCTAAACCACACAAAGATCCAACAAAGAAAGAGAACTTCAGACCAATTTCCCTCATGAATATCAATGCAAAAATCCTCAATAAAATCCTCACTAACTGAATCCAAGAACACATCAAAACGATAATCGATCATGACCAAGTAGGTTTCATCCCAGGGATGCAGGGATGGTTTAATATATGGAAATCTATCACCATAATCCACTATATAAAAAAATCAAAGATAAAAACCACATGATCATCTCCTT
Source organism: Mus minutoides (assembly GCA_902729485.2). NCBI lineage: Eukaryota > Metazoa > Chordata > Mammalia > Rodentia > Muridae > Mus > Mus minutoides. The sequence continues at coordinate 106,563 of LR753602.1, read as the reverse complement.
AGATGTTGAGAAAGCATTCCACAAAATCCAACACGCATTCATGATAAAAGTCTGGGAAAGAGCAGGAATTCAAGTCCCTTACCTAAACATAATAAAAGCAATCTACAACAAACCAGTAGCCAACATCAAACTAAATGGAAAGAAACTCCAAGCAATCCCACTAAAATCAGGGACTAGACAAGGCTGTCCACTTTCTCCCTACATATTCAATATAGTACTTGAAGTTCTAGCCAGAGCAATTGGACAACAAAAGGAAATCAAGGGGATTCAAATTGAAAAGGAAGAAGTCAAAATATCACTATTTGCAGAAGATATGATAGTATATATAAATGACCCTAAAAATTCAACCAGAGAAATTCTAAACCTGATAAACAGCTTCAGTGTAGTAGCTGGACATAAAACTAACTCAAACAAATCAATGGCCTTTCTCTACACAAAGGATAAACGGGCTGAGAAAGAAATTAGGGAAACAACACCCTTCACAATAGTCACAAACAATATAAAATACCTTGGTGTGAATCTAACTAAGGAAGTGAATCTAACTAAGGAAGTGAAAGATCTGTATGATAACAACTTCAAGTCTCTGAAGAAAGAAATTGAAGAAGATCTCAGAAGTTGGAAAGATCGCCCATGCTCATGGATTGACAGAATTAATATAGTCAAAAGCAATCTACAGATTCAATGCAATTCCCATCAAAATACTAACTCAATTCTTCACTGAGTTAGAAAGGGCAATTTGCAAATTCATCTAGAATAATAAAAAACCTAGGATAGCAAAAACTATTCTCAACAATAAAAGAACCTTTGGTGCAATCACCATGCCTGATCTCAAGTTGTACTACAGAGCAATTGTGATAAAAAAAACTGCATGTTACTGATACAGCAACAGACAGGTAGATCAATGGAATAGAATTGAAGATCCAGAAATGAACCCACACACCTATGGTTATTTGATCTTTGACAAAAGAGCTAAAACTATCCAATGAAAAAAGACAGCATTTTCAACAAATGGTGCTAGCACAACTGGAGGTTATCATGCAGAAGAATTCGAATTGATCCATTCTTATCTCCTTGTACAAAGCTCAGGTCTAAGTGGATGAAAGACCTCCACATAAAACCAGAGACACTGAAATTTATAGAGGACAAAGTGGGGAAAACCCTCGAAGATATGGGCACAAGGGAAAATTTTCTAAACAGAACAGTAATGGCTTTTGCTGTAAGATCAAGAATTGACAAATGGGACCTCATGAAATTGCAAAGCTTCTGTAAGGCAAAAGACACTCTCAATAAGACAAAAAAAAAGCCACCAACAGACTGGGAAAGAATTTTTGCTAATCCTATATGTGATAGGGGACTAATATCCAATTCATACAAAGAGCTCAAGAAGCTGGACTCCAAAAAATCAAATAACCCCATTAAAAAATGGTGTACAGAGCTAAACAAAAAATTCTCAACTGAGGAATATTGAAAGGCAGAAAAAAACCTAAAAAATGTTCAACATCCTTAATCATCAGGGAAATGCAAATCAAAACAACACTGAGATTCTACCTCACACCAGTCAGAATGGCTAAGATCAAAAACTCAGATGACAGCAGATGCTGGCAAGAATGTGGAGAAAGAGGAACACTCCTCCATTGCTGGTGGGATTGTAAGCTGGTACAACCACTCTGGAAATCAGTCTGGAGGTTTCTCAGAAAATTGGACATAGTACTACCGAAAGATCCAGCAATACCTCTACTGGGCATATAACAGAGGATGTTCTAACTGGTAAAAAGAACACATGCTCCACTATGTTCACAACAGCCTTATTTATAACAGCTAGAAGCTGGACAGAAACCAGATGTCCCTCAACAGAGGAATGGATACAAAAAATGGGGTACCTTTACACAATGGAGTACTACTCATCTATTTAAAACGATGAATTTATGAAATTCTTGGGCAAATGGATGTATCTGGAGGAAATCATCCTTAGTGAGGTAACCCAATCACAAAAGAAGTCACTTGATATTCACTCACTGATAAGTGGATAGCCCAGAAACTTAGAATACTCCTGATGCAACTTGCAAAACACAAGAAAATCAAGAAGAATGAAACCAAAGTATGCATACTTCATTCCTTATTAGAATAGAGAACAAAATACCCATGAAAGGAGTTACAGAGACAAATATTGGAGCTAAGATGAAAGGATGGACCATCCAGAGATTACCTCACCCGGGATCCATCCCATAATCAGCCACCAAATCCAGACAGTATTGCACATGCCAGCAAGATTTTGATGAAAGGACCCTGATATAACTATCTTGAGTGAGGCTATGCTAGTGCCTGCCAAACACAGACAGTGATGCTCACATTCATCTATAGGATGGAGCACAGAGCCCCCAATGGAGGAGCTAGAGAAATTACCCAAGGGGTCTACAACCCTTTATGTGGAACAACAATATGAACTAAACAGTACCCCCAGAGCTCATGTCTCTAGATGCATATGCAGCAGAAGATGGCCTAGTCAGCCATCAATGGGAAGAGAGGCCCCTTGGTCTTATAAACTATATATGCCCCAGTACAGGGGAATGCCAGGGTCAGGAAGTGGGAGTGGGCGGGTGGGGGATCAGGGAGGGGGGAGGGTATAGGGAAATTTCGGGATAGCATTTGAAATGTAAATAAAGAAAATATCTAATTAAAAAAAAGAGAGATGGATAATTATAGGACAATTTGCCTTATCTAGGTGGGCAATTTATATCAATATCAATTGTCTCTAAAATTATTGTGTGGGCATCTTGTAGATTGAAAATATATTGATATATAAATCTGACTGGTCAATTAAAAAGCTTTATGCAAGTACTAAAAAGAGGGCTTTCTTAAATCAATATTGTGCTAATGAAAAAGTTCCTATAATAATCCAATTGTCATACTATCAAATTTTGTGTTCCTGTCTAAGTCCTTGTCTTAGTCAGGGTTTCTATTCCTGCACAAACACCATGACCAAGAAGCACTTGGGGAAGAAAGGGTTTATTCAGCTTACACTTCCACATTGCTGTTCATCACCAAGGAAGTCAGGACTGGAACTCAAGCAGGTCAGGAAGCAGGAGCTGATGCAGAGGCCATGAAGGGATGTTCTTTACTGGCTTGCTTCCCATGGCTTGCTCAGCCTGCTCTCTTATATAACCCAAGACTGCCAGCCCAGAGATGGTCCCACCCACAAGGGGCCTTTCCCCCTTGATCACTAATTGAGAAAATACCCCACAGCTGGATATCATGGAAGTAATTCCCCCAACTGAAGCTTTTTTCTCAGTGATAACCCCAGCCTGTGTCAAGTCAACACATAAAACTAGCCAGTACACTCACTCAGATGATATCCTCCAGATACATCCATTTGCCCAAGAATTTCATAAATTCATTTTCATTGTTTTTAATAGCTGAGTAGTACTCCATTGTGTAAATGTACCACATTTGCTGTATCCATTCCTCTGTTGAGTGACATCTGGGTTCTTTCCAACTTTTGGATATTATAAATAAGGCTGCTATGAACGTAGTGGAGCATGTGTTCTTTTTTCTTCAAGAGGGAAAAATATCAGGGCACAGTCATAATCAAAAGCAAAAATTAAACTCCAACTGTCCAATGTCTGGGATCCAACTCACAATCTTCTGGGCTCCTCCAAGGGCTTGGGTCACTTCTCCAGCCTTGCCCTTTGTAGCACATACCTTGTCTTCTAGGCTCCAGCTGCCTGTACTTCACTGCTGCTGCTGTTCTTGGTGGTCATCCCATGATACTTGCATCTCCAAAATGCTGCTGTCTTCCACTGTAACTAGGCTTCAACACTAGCCTCTCATAATCTCTCTTTATGGTGCCAAACCTCAACTCTTTTGCATGACCCCTTTAGTCCTAGGCCATCAATTGCAACTGAGGCTGCACCTTCACCAATGGCCTTCCATGGCCTCTCACAGTGCTTCCATGGCCTCAGCTGCTCTGCATGACCCCTTCATGCCTTCAAAGCCAGTACCACCTGGGTGGCTCTTACACATTACCAAGTCCTGCTGCTGCACGAGGTACAATTTTGGCTATCTCTAGAACACAACCTCCTTGTGCTTTCAGAAAACACTTCCCAGAAGATGTCACCTCAATGATGCTGGTCTCTTCTTAATCACTGCTAATTTCTTAGCTCCAGCTAACCAGCATCAATAGTCCCAGTAATACAAAGGTTTCACTTTATTAGTTCTGGTATCTTGTTAATCACAGCTGATTCTTTAGCCCCAGCTAACTAGAACCACAGAATCTTCACAATCAAAGTAACAATGGCCCTGAAAAGAGTCTTTAAGTTTCCCTCTGAAATTTCACAAGCCAGGCCTCCATCTTCTGCAGTGTTCTCAACATTATCTTCCAAACTCCTACACAACATCCCACAGAGCTATTAACACAGAATGGATCTTATAGCCCAAAGTTCCAAAGTCCTTCCACCGTCCTCCCAAAAACATGGTCAGGTTGTTACAGGAATACCCCACTATGCTGGTACCAATTTGTCTTAGTCAGGGTTTCTATTCCTGCACAAACATCATGACCAAGAACCAAGTTGGGGAGGAAAGGGTTTATTAACATAGAAACCCTGACTAAGACACTCCCCAAGTTGCTTCTTGGTAATGATGTTTGTGCAGGAATAGAAACCCTAAGACTGTGAGGTATCCCAATCACAAAAGAAGTCATTTGATATGCACTCACTGATAAGTGGATATTAGCCCAAAAACCGAGAATACCCAAGATACAACTTCCAAAACACAAGAAAATCAAGAAGGAAGACCAAAACGTGGATACTTCATTCCTCCCTAGAATAGGGAATAAAATATCTATGGAAGGAGTTGCAGAGACAAAGTTTAGAGCTAAAACGAAAGGATGGAGCATCCAGAGACTGCCCCACCAGGGGGGTCCATCCCATAATCAGCCACCAAAAGCAGACACTACTACATATGCTGGCAAGATTTTGCTGAAAGGACCCTGATATAGCTGTCTCCTGTGAGGCCTTGTCAGTGCCTGGCAAATACAGAAGTTGATGTTCATAGTCATCTATAGGATGGAATACAGGGCCCCCAGTGGAGGATCTAGAGAAAGTACCCAAGGGGCTAAAGGGGTCTGCAGCCCTATAGGTGGAACAACAGTATGAACTAACCAGTACCCCCCAGAGCTCGTGTCTCTAACTGCATATGTAGCAGAAGATGGTCTAGTCAGCCATCATCAGTAAGAGAGGCCCCTTGGTCTTGCAAACTTTATATGCCCCAATACAGGGTAATGCCAGGGCCAAGAAGTGGGAGTGGGTGGGTAGGGGAGCAGGGGGCGGAGGGTATAGGGGACTTTTGGTATAGCATTTGAAATTTAAATGAAGAAAATACCTAATAAAAATTGGAAAGGAAAAAAAAAAGAATGAGGACATTGTAAGTTCTGCAGGCAAATGAATGGAACTATAAAATATCATCCTGAGGGAAGTAACCCAAAAGGACATGCATGGTAATTATGGGGGGAGCAGAGAGAGGGAAGGAAATGGGTAGGAGAGGTAACATCGAGGGGAAGGGGGGACCATGGTCAGGTATTGGAGGGGAACAGGAGTGAAGCCCTGAAAGCCAGTAGAATGAATAGAAACAGGCAAACCTCAGAAGGTGGGAGGTGAGGGGGGACCCTCCAGAATGTACCAGAGACCTAGGAGGTGAGAGACTCCCAGGACTCAAAGGGAAGGATCTTAGATGAAATGCCCTACAGTGAGGAGAGGGAACTTGTAGAGTCCACCTCCAGCAGAAAGACAGGACATCAAGTGAGGGATGGGGTTGCCATCCCACAGTCAAAGCTCTGACCCATAATTGTTCCTGTCTGAAAGAACTGCAGGGACAAAAATGGAGAAGAGACTGAGGGAAAGGAGGTCCAGAGACAGGCCCAAATTGGGATCCAACTCAAGGGAGCACCAAGGATCCTGACACTGTTACTGATGCTGTGGTGTGCTTGTAGACAGGAACCTATCATGACTGCCCTCTGAGATGTCCAACAAGCAGCTGAAAGAGTCAGTTGCAGATATTTACACCTAGTGGACAGAAGTCAGGGACCCCTATGGTTGAATTATGGAAAGGCTGGAAGAAGCTGAGGAGGAGGGTGACCCCATAGCAAGACCAGCAGTCTCAACTAACCTGGACCCCCGAGATCTCTCAGACACTGAGCAACCAGGCAGCATACACCAGCTGATATGAGGCACCTGACACATAAACAGCAGAGGACTGCCTGCTATAAGAGTTGCTAAGTACAATGTTACTTTTGCAAGTATACACACACACACACACACACACACACACACACACACACACACACACCACTTGACTTATTTCAAGAAAAACTATTTGGAAAGGGGAATGGAGTCAGGGTTGCATGAAGCCCAGCTGGACTTAAACTTTCTATAGTCTTGAATTCTATATGCTCTCCTGTCTCTCCGTCCAAAGTGTTGGAATTATAGGTATATGCTACTACAACTAGGAAAGAAAGTATGTTTTAGTGTGCTGGAAACTTGCTAAAATAAAATATTAAGGACTACTTAAACTGAAATAGTGCAGCATTTTAACAAAAGAAAATCAAATTATGTGGTTTGAAACTCTATATGTGTGTGTGTGTGCTTCATTCCTTTATTAAATAAATGTTTATGGGGCATTCATTATGTCAAGCAATAGGTTCTGGGGACACAACTGTGAACTAAAACTCAAACCTCTTTTCATGCCATTTAGTCCTGTGTAGCAGATGTATTAAATATTAAATATTAAAAATATATAATTATAGATTTTAATAAGTACCTTGTAGAAACTTACTGGTTGCCACTGCATCATATAATAGTCCATTGACTAGATGAGTGAAATGGTCAAAACACAGAAAAATAATTAAAAGTTATTTATAATATGTTAAAAGTTATTGTTATTTTAATAAAAGCTCAGTAATGATTATCAGTGATTTTCCTTTTTATTGATTTTGCTATATTTACCAAATTCTCAGCTATAAATATGTGCTATTGTTTAAATGCAGCCCTCCATCCTCTACAAGAAAATCATGTTTCTCATTGAACCTAGAACTTGCTGTTTCACTTAGACTGGCAGGCCAGCAAGCCACAGAATCGTCTTGTCTCTGTGCTCCCCAGTTCTGGAGTTATAACCACTCATTGCCACACCCAGGTTTTATGTGGGTGCTTGGAGTCTGAACTCAGATCCTAATGCTTCCACAGTAAGCACTCAACCTACTGAGTCACATCCCAACCAGTGAGATGCTGACATCTTGATCATGGATTTTCCAAACTCCATAATTGTTAGAAAATAAATGCCCAATGTTCATAAATTAAACACCATATCATATTCTGTTAGAACAGTACAAATGGAGTAAGATAATATATATTACTTTTATATGTAATCCTAAAACCAAACAACAAATGTAAAAGAAAACAAATGAAAATAATATAAAGTAAAATAAACATGCATTACTTAGTTTACCAAACTTCCAACAGTCATACTGTTTAACAAGATGTTCTGTGTGGATGGGAGAATGCTCTATGGTAGTCATATTTTTATTTCAAATGAGTGAGTTTATTAAGCATGCAGTGAGCAAAACAAATCAGATAGCAAGTGCCAGAGAGATGGAAGTAGAAATAAATAGTAAACATCATCAAATCAGAAATTATAACACCCAGCATAGATGACTACAGCAGTCTGATTGAGGGTATAAAAATGACATCATCAAATCAGGATTTAAAATGTCCAGCACAAATTGACTATAGAAGCAGCCATCAAGCTTGGGGTTCCAAACTAAGAATTTTTTCATCAATGAGCTTCTGGCTCCCAGTTCCCACCCCAGACATTTTTATACCATGTGTCTTAGGGTTATACTGCTGTGAACAGACACTATGACCAAGGCAACTTTTACAAGGCCAACATTTAATTGGAGCTGGCTTACAAGTTCAGAGGTTCAGTCCATTATCATCAAGGAGGGAGCATGGCAGCATCCAGTCAGGCATGGTACAGGAAGAACTGACAGTTCTACATCTTTATCTTAAGGCTGCCAGCAGAATACTGGCTTCCAGGCAGCTAGGATGTGAGTGTTAAATCCCACACCTCAGTTACACACCTACTCCAACAAGGCCACAGCTATTCCAACAGGGCCATACCTTCTAATAGTGCCAATCCCTGGACCGAGCACATACAAACCATCACACCATGGGATAAAGAATAGTAGTAATGTCTGATGGAAATAGATTATCTTCTAGCTATTCTCAAGAACTCAATGTTTTTTTTTTTTAATAAGCTTGGACCTTTATTGCTTTTCTGACTCTCACAGGATTAGTGGGCCAGCCAAGCCCCAACCTGAACTACTGTATTCATCAAAACTACTTGTCACACTTGAAAGAGAAAAAATACATTAAAAAATCCTCTCCATGACATAAACAGGCTAAAATATTTCATGTCCAACAAACCAGCCCCAGATAATAATAATAATAATAATAATAATAATAATAATAATAATAATAGTAAAAAATATAGTAGGAAGCAATACTTCAAACTGAAGAGAGGACTAAGAATAGCTAAGAGAAAATAAAAATTAAAAATTAAGCTATAACAAAACACAGAAAAATAACAGTAATCAAAACAAACCTGTCAATAATATTCAATATTAATGTTCTTATGTCCTCAATCAAAAGACACGGGTTAGTTGAACAGATCAAAAAACAAAATTCATCTGTCTGTTTTCTAAAAGAACCTCATGTACCTTACAACAAAAGGATGGAAAAAGTTATTCCAAGCAAGCAGGAGCAGCACACAAAGCAAGCATTGCTCCCTGAACATGATAAAATAGGCTTCCAATTGAAATAAGAAAAAATAAAGAAACTCCATTCTAATCATAGTAAAAATTAACCAAGAAGAAAATACAATACTAAAATCTGTCTGGTTCTTGCTATTTGTTCTTTTGCTCATTACATGCTTAATAAATTCAAACATTTTGTCCATACAGAAGACCTTGTTAAACACTATAACTGTTGGAGGTTTAGTAAAGTACAATAAATGTTTACTTTACATCACCAAATTCTGGCACATAAATTTTATACTATTGGTTTTAAAGACACAGATTAATAGTAATCTAATAATAGTAGGTGATTTCAAAACCACACTTTCCCCAATAGACAGGTCATCTGGGCAAAACACACACACACACACACAAAAAAAACCCACAGAGCTAAATTACATCATACACCAAAAGAACTTAACAGATAGCTACAGAATATTTCACCCAAATACCAAGGAATATACATACATTCTACTCCATGGAAGAAGGATCTCTGAAACTGATATCAAAGCAATACCATTTTAAGAGACCACTTTAAAAAACTGTATTACACTAAGTTGTAAAATCTGAGAAATAAACAAATTTCTAGATTCATCCAAACCACCAAAATTAAGTCAAAAGAGATTACCAATTTAAAAAATCCCATAACAAAGGAGACAGGGAGGTGTAGCTCAGATGGACTGACAACAAAATTCTACCAGATTTTCAAAGACTGTTTTTCCCTTTCTGGTTAGCAATCAAAAACATTCTTTCTTTTTTTTCCTTTTATTTTCCTTTTGAGATTATAACTTAATTACAACATTTCTCTCTTTCCTCCCTTTATATCCTCCCCTGTACCTCTCCCTGCTCTCCTTCAAATTCATGGACTCTTTTTAATTATTTGTTATTATAATCAATGTTGCTTAAATAGTGAAACTCCTTCTAGAAACCCAGCATTACTCAATCTCAAAAGCAGGTAAAGACAAAACAACAAAAATACAGGCAACATACATCATCACAGATGCAATATCCCCACAAAATATTTACAAGCTGAATATAATAAGTATGTACCATGAACACATTAATTTTATTCCAGTAATTCTGGGATGGTTCAATATATGTAACTCAAAATATAATAAATCATATATAAATAGACTTAAAGATGAAAATTGCATGATCATCTCAATAGATGTGCAAAGACCTTTGACAAACGCCAACATGCTTTCATGGTAAAGGTTCTAGAGTGTATGATTAAAGCAAATATACCCCTACCTAATAAAGGTTATGCACAATAAATCCACAGCCAACATCATCCTTAAAACTCAAAGTAATAACATTAAAATCTCCTGAGACAGGGCAGAGCTATCTACTATCCTCATTCATTTTCAATATAGTGCTTGAAACAGTAGCTAGAATGGCAAGATATAGAAATTAAAGAGAAATAAATAGGAAAAGAAATCAAATTATCCTTATTTACAGATAATATTATACATAAAATATCCTAAAATTTCCACCAGAAACCTTCTAGAAATGATCAATATTTTGAGCAAAGTGACAAGATACAAAATTAACTTACAAGCAGACCCCTTCAGCTCCTTGGGTACTTTCTATAGCTCCTCCATTGGGGGCCCTGTGTTCAATCTATAGATGACTGTGAGCATCCACTTCTGTATTTGCCAGGCCCTGACATAGCCTCACTCGAGAAAGCTATATCAGGGTCCTTTCAGCAAAATCTTGCTGGCATATGCAATAGTATCTGGGTTTGGTGGCTGATTATGGGATAGTAACCCAAATTTTAAAAAAATTAAAATCTATAGAAATATCCTACCAAGGATGTTAAAGACCTCTAGAATGGAAACTTTACATTTTTAAGAAACAGAATTAAAAAGATATGGAAAAGCATCCCATGCTCATGGATGGTAGAATTAATTTGTGAAAATAACCATTCTGCCAAATGACATTTTTTGCCATGTTTAATGCCATCCCAATCAAATTCCATTTTTCAAATAAATATTTTAAAAAATCATCAAATTCACAGAGTAACACAAAGATCAAGGATAAAGCAATCCTGAACAAAGAGAAGATTGTCAGGGAGATCACCAGTCCAGACTTTAAGATATATTACAGTTATACTAATAAAAATAGCTTGATACTGGCAGAAAAACAGACAGGTAGATCAATGAAACTAATAGAAGATTCAAACATAGGTGCATAGAATATCAGCTATCTGGAACTTGGCAAAAATGGAAAACAACATCAACAAAAATATACCAGAGAAAAGATAACATTACTGATAAATCTTGTTGGGCAAATTGGATGTCCACACATAGAAGCATATTAGACTCATATCTATTGCCCTGCACAAAAGTCAGTTCCTGCTGAATTAAATCCATCAATATGAAACCTGAAATACTGACTCTGCTAGAAAGGAGCACATGCATTACTTTATGGTATATGAGTATAGGAAAGGACTTTGTGAATAGGAGTCTATTTGTTCAGGATTTACAACCAAGAATTGATAAATTGAACTTCATAAAACTAAAAAGCTTGTTACAGAAAAGGAAACAATCAATTGAGTGGAAAGGAAGCTCAGAGAGTCACAGAGAATCTTTGCCACCTATTCACCAGACAGAAGATCAATTTGCAGAATATATAAAGAACTTAAAAAATAGAACCAAGAACACAAGCAACACAATTTTAAAAATGAAGTGGACCTGAACAGAGTTTCCAAAAAAAGAAAGAAAAATGTCTAATAAATATCTCATAAGATATTAAAGAATATTTAGTAATTAGGGAAATACAGATTAAACTATTTTGACATTTCATCTTACCCCAGTGAAAAAGGCTAAGATCAAGAAAACTGACAACAAATGCTCACTGATGTTGAGATTTCTACAGTGTTCTGTAGCTGCACCACCAAGAGTGAGTACATCCCTTATCACTATGGAAATCAGTATAGAGAATTCTCAAAAGCAAAAACTAAATCTGTGTTTTGACCCAGCTAAACAATTCTCAGCATATATGTTCCCAAAGAATGCAACATCCTACTCTACACATGCTTGCTCAGCCATGGTCATTGCAACTCTAGCCACAATAGCTAGGAAATGGAAACACCATAATTACCCTTCTCATGATAAATGGATAATGAAAACATGGTACACATACACAATAGAATTCTATTGAACTGTTTAAAAAATACTGAACCTTGTGTTAACCCAGTAACAGAAAGACAAACAACATGTTTTCTCTTATATGTGGAACATAGCTCTTAAGGTTTAGATGTTCTCAGCAGGGAAATAGTAAGACTATGAAGGGGGAAAGTGATAAAAATAGGATAAGATGATTTTAACTGCAGGTGAAGAGGCAGCAATACAGAGGTAGAGGGGGGATAAATAGTACTACGGGTCTCTAAAAAAATCATAGGGAATCTCATTATCTCAAGAGGTTGTGTGTGTGTGTGCATGTGTGTATGTGTGTGTGTGTTTGCATACACATATGTGTATATGAACTTCCTATGGCTGGGAAGGCCACAGAACCTAGAGCAGTAACCACTCAAACTCCCTAATGCTGTGACTCTTTAATATAGCTCCTCATGTTGTGGTGACTGCCCCCCCAACCATATTGCTGCTGTTACGAATCACAATGTAAATTATCTGTGTTTTCCAATGGTTTTTAGAAACCCCTATGAACGGGTCATTTGACCCCCAAAGGGGTCACAAACCACAGCTTGAGAACCATTGACTTACAGGAAATCCTACTATTGCCACTTTCACAAACTAGTATAATTTCTAACTTCATTCTAAATATTTATCCTTACACTCAGAGATAAGTGTAGCTCTTACTCCTCATCTAAGAAGCCTCTTTTTGTAGAAAAATGGAGACCATTACAGAAATCCACAACTCACTAAATTCAGAAATCAACTAGCTGTGGGTGCCTAGTATTAATGACATTAGACAAAGGCAATGGAAAGATACTGTAGGACACAGAAAAGAAAACTATAACATAGAGCAGTTGATATTATCTCAGATTAGAAATTGCTTAATGAAACACCTACACTAACCCCTATACAGATGCTCAGAGAGCATCATGAAAGAGATCACAGAAAGCTCAGAGAGCATCGTGAAAGATATCACAGAAAGATTCTAAGAGCCTTAAGACTAGGAGTCTGTGCCTTCTAGATTTGACAGGGAGGCTGTGGACATGAGATCTCAACAATATGGTTAAGTAAACAAGAGCTGCATAAGGACAGTATCAGTTGACAAGGCAATGTGGATGAGGCAAACCTCACAAGGCCCCACCCCTAAATGAAGAGCTACAGGGAATAGCTGCTGAGAGAGAAACAGTCTTCTCCACAAACTGTCCCATAAATATCAACCAATACCAAATTGTGTGTGTGTGTGTGTGTGTGTGTGTGTGTGTGTGTGTGTTGTGTGTGTACATGCATGTGTAACAATAATTTCTATGGGGGCTCACAGAGACTAGCTCATCAACCAAAGAAGATGCAGGGGTTGGAAATAGCCCCCCCCCAAATTTAGCAGATGTGCAGTTTGGTTTTCCCATAGGACCCCTGACAATTGGAGTCGAGTCTCTCTCTGACTCTGCTGCCTGCCGTTGGATCCCCTTCCTCTAGCTGGACTGCTTAGTTGTGCATCAGCACAAGAGAATGCACCTAGTCCTGCTGGGGTGGGGTGGTACCCAAGGTAGGCCCAACACACTCGGAGGAGAAGAGGAGAGGATAATGGAGGGAAGGATTTGGCTTTTTTTGTTGTACTTGTTGATGTGTGTTTGTTTTTTGTTTTTGTTTTTGTTTTTTGTTTTTTTTTTTTTTTTTTTGGACAGGGTTTCTCTGTGTAGCCCTGACTGTCCTGGAACTCACGCTGTAGACCAGGATGGCCTCAAACTCAGAAATCTGCCTGCCTCTGCCTCCCAAGTGCTGGAATTAAAGGCAGGTGCCACCACTGCCCAGCAGAGGGAGGGATTTGTAAGGGTGGGATTGGGAGGAAAGAAGGGAGGGGACTTTAATTGGGATGCAATGTTAATTAAAAATAAATTATAAAAAATAAAATTCATGAAATTCATATGATAGGAAATTTTTAAGAAGTATATATATATATATATATATATATATATATA